>QRFB01001622.1:29541-58282 GCA_008931105.1 Oenanthe javanica | reverse complement strand
GAATTAATAATAAGATATTTATAGAAAATATCTCAGCTGAGATATTTGCCTATAAATATAGGATTATAAACCCTAATACTTCAACCCTAATATTTTGTGAGAAATGTTTTAAAAGGGAGACAACTCTAATTTCCTCTCTAGCCTCCTCCTTCATCTTTTAGTTTGATTCTTGGTGGATATCTTTAGAGCACTCCACACTTGAGGGGTGATTGCAAGGATTGAAGAACAAGATCTTCTCTAGCTGTTGCCGGAAAGTAATCGAGGTATTCTTCAATTTATAAAATAGTTTTTGTATCTATATGTATGTATACATAGGAATATATGCAAATAAATGTTATTCAATGCTTCCGCTGGTGCATAAATTCCTTCAGTTTATTTATCTGAGAAATAAGTGGTATCAGAGCAAGCAGTTTAAATTCAACTGTTAGATCATAAATCATGTTTGGAAACAAGTATGAGAGCATAAGAATTCATATCTTGAAGAAATGTGAATATCCCACATGGAGGGTGAAGATGTTGATGTTCCTAGAAGCAACAGACCCTGATTATTTGGACAAGATCAATGAAGGACAGTATCTACCAACAAAACTGGTACCTGCAACTATTGTGAAAGGAAGACAAATTCCTGAATATTATACTCTTAAAGACAAGAAGGAGTGGACTAATGAGGAAAAACAAGAAGTCCTCAAAGATGCTAAGGTAAGAAACATATTACACAATAGTCTTGATTCTGTAATGTCCAATAGGGTAATAGCATGCAAAACTGCAAAGCAGATCTGGGATGCTCTAGAGGTTCAATGTCAAGGAACAAGGGAAATCAAGAAAAATAGGAGATCTGTGCTCTACAAGAATATGAATATTTTGAGGCTAAGCAGAATGAATCTCTCACAGATATTTATGACAGATTTTTAACCTTGCTGAACAACATAGCCTTGGTAGACAAAGTATATGATAATGAAGATTCTAACACTAAATTTCTAAGGGCACTTCCAAAAGAATGGGATCTGCAAACATCTTTAATTAGAGACAGGGCTGATTTAGATGAGATGTCTTTAGATGAAGTCTATGGAAAATTGAAAACTCGTGATCTGGAGTTACAACAAAGAAGAAACAGAAAGAGCAGCAAGGCGAAATCTATTGCTTTGAATGTTGAAGACAAAATTGAAGAACCAAAAGAAAAGGTGCTTAAGGCTTCAACAAGGAAAGGGAAAGAAGTAGGGATCCAAGAAGGTAGTGAATCAGAGTTTGAAACAAACTCTGAAGCAAACTCTGATGACTCCACAGATTCTGATATGATGGAGATGGTTGCTATGATTGTTAAGGGATTTAAAAAGATGAAATACAGAAAGTATAAGAAGCAAGCAAATTTTCAGAAGAATCATGGTGAGTCGGAAAAGAAAGACAGGTTCAAGAAAAGAGAAGATAGAGATGTGAGATCAAAGACTGCTGTTAAGTCAAAGATTAAGTGTTATAAGTGTAACAAGATGGGGCACTTTGCTAATCAATGCAGAATAAAGGAATCAGGAAAAGCTTTAATCACTTCAAAGAAAGACTGGATGGATTCCTCATATTCTGAATAAGAAACAAATTATGCACTCATGGCAAACACTGACTCTCCAAACTCTGATAAGGTACCAAACTTTGTCTTTAATTTTCAAACTGATAATATCTGTGAATTAAAGTCTTTTCATGTCAGTTTTAATTCACAGACTTGGGAAAATGAAGGATTAAAATCTGAAATACAAACTATGACTGCTAGGAATAACTTGCTTGAATCTGAAAACTCTGATATGTTAAAAATTAAGAAAGACTTTGATAATACTATTCACATGCAAACACAGTTAGAAGTTCAAGTTGAATACCTAAAACCTGAAATAGAAAAAGAAAAAGAAACTTTCAGAGTTTGGACAAACTCTGGAAAGAAAGTCCAACAAATACTGACTAATATGAATTGGACTTCTACTTTAGGCTATGAATCTGAAACACATACTAAATCACACATAAAAGGAATATTAAATAAACCTATGAAATTTGTTAGAGCTAGTGATAAGAAGGAAAATTATACTGAATACTCTAAAAACAATAGTGTGTCAGAACCTAAAAAGATAAATATAGGGTTACTTTCACATAAGCAACTTAAGGAAAAGTTGAAGGAAGTCACTAATAAATATAAACCTAAAAGAAACATTAGCTCAAACCCTAACTATCATTTTGGGTTATTAATCTGTATCTATTATTCTTCATTTGTTCTCTCTCTAGTTTCTTATAAACCCTAACTGTTCAAACCTACAAATCATTAGCTCTAAAATGGCATCCAAAAGATAAACTTTCCAAACTTATACTTTTGCTTCCACCAACTATATTTCACTGTTAAATAAGTCCGATGCACCTGAAGATTATCATGTTGTTCAAGATTTTTTAATGCAGAGTTATATTGGCTATGCTTTGCAAGAACCTTTAAATTTCTCCGCTCAATCTTTGATAAGAATTTTGTCAACTACAAAGTTTAATAATGCAGGTGATGATGAAGAACCAATCATCACATTCAACTGCAATGGCAAGCACTTGATAACACCAGCTGTTGTTCTACAAGCCCTTCATCTTCCAGAAGTGGCTGAGTATGATGATATTGTGGGAGATGAAAATATCAAAGAATTTTTCAGGTCTATAGGCTATGGAGGAAGCCTATCAAAGTTGGGGAGCCTGACAAGACCCAGTCTTCGAAGAGAATGGAGTTTCTTCTTCGATTGCATAACAAGGGCCTTCATAGGCAAGTGCACGAATTTTGATACAATCCCTCAGCTAGCACAACAGATTGGGTATTCTCTGACCCATAATCTCAACTTTAATTTTCCTTGTTTAATTATTAGGCAGCTAGCTAGCAAAATAAATGATGATGCTCATACTGTATATTTTGCTAGATTTCTTTAGTTAATTTTTAATTATTTGTTGCCTAATATAAATTTTGAGAATGATCAGAGTTTAGCTAGTTTTTGTATGAATAAAAGAATTTTTGATGACCTAGCTAGGAAGGATGCTAAGAAAGGTAATCTCTATCTTCTCTTTTATCCCACATGGGTCAGGCTTCTCTTAAATCAGAGAATGCCTACCATATATGGAAGGGACTTTCTCTCAGTGGCTATGGATCAGAGTTTAGCACCCTTTGATTTAAACCAAGGCCACCCTACAAACACTAACACCCAAACACTTTTGCCAACCTCTACAGTCTCCCAAAAGGCTGTAGTTGCAAAACACACCTCATAACAGGGCTCAAGCAAAAGGAAGGGGAAGACAGTAAAATAATCTTCTCTTAAAAAGAGAAAATTGATTGATGAAGATTCAGATTTTAATGAAGGGTTGGTTTTTGCCAAGAGAAAGACTGTTGAACAGGATTTTGAGATAGCTCCTGCACCTTTTATGAAGCCATTCACAGTAAATACAATGCCTGAGGTGAAGAAGAAGAGGAGAAGATTATTCAAGGTTGTAAACACTGAAGGACTAAACTCTGATGCAGCAATAAACTCTGATGTTCTAATCTCTGATCAGCCAAAATCTCAAGAGTTAAACTCTAAAGACATTCTAACCTCTGAGCTAAACTCTAATGTCTTGACAAATTCTGTTGAAGCATGGTGTTGCTGGAAGGCAAATATTCCTTGGAAGGAACCTGGATTACCAGTTCCAATTGAGAACATGATTCTTCGGTATGTCAAGTCAAAAGCTGATTGGTGGACAAATGTTGCCCATTATAACCGAGAACGTATTGGACGGGGGGCTACTATTGACAAAACAGTCTGCGGAAAAAATTTGGGGAATCTAAATGATCTTTGGCTCAATGCTGAACAGGAGCGACAACAGGATTATTTGAAAGATGGGCCATATGTCACTCCAGAGGAAGTTGTTTATGTAGCAATCTCTGATTCTCCTACAAACTCACCTAAGCAAATTATCAAGGAGATTTCTTATGAGAGAGTTAGGGTGTTGGAAAAACAAGTAAGGAAAGAGATGGAAGATAAGAAGTCCACATCATCTACCTCTCCCAGTTCAAAAAAAAATTCAAGAAAGAAGAGGAAGTCTGTCACTTTTGGCCAGGATCCACAAGAACATATCTCTCAAAGTAAGAGAGCAATCTCTACATGGCCAGGCACACAAGAACTTTTTGATCAAAGTTCAACAACAACCACTATTCCAGCAGATGAAGCCAGCTTGGATCAAGGGTACAACCCACAAAAACCTTCAGCTCAAAGGGTTGAAGAAGTTGTTAAGGCCCCAGCCACACAAGAACCATCTAATCAAAGTTTGGATACAAGTAATTTATCTATTCTAGCAGACCTTGCTGTTGCTGATGCTGAAGGCCAATCTCTGGCAGAGTCACGCCCACAAGAACCAATCATAATTTTTATGATTGCAGACCAAAATTCTAATGTTGGACAAACAAACTCTGATGAAACTCCACTGGCAATCTCTAATGCTCTTATGGTGCTACCAATCTCTACACAGCCAATTGAGACAACATCCACATCCACAACTCAAGGTATAAACTCTGACTTTTCTTTAGAATATGCATTCTCTGATAGTTTAAGTTCAGATTTAACCTTTCCTATTTTANCCTGAAAAGGGTACCCCTACTCATGTAACTACAGTCAACCTTTCTCAGCCACCTCTTATTTCTGTAGGACATTGTGTGTTGAGCCTTTCTAGTGAGTCTGAGGTAAAATGTGTGAAAAACAGATTTAATGAGAGGCATACACTGGATCTGGCAAAAGGTGAGGTAGAATTGAGAAAGAAGTTAGCTACTTCTAGTGAGAAAAATCTAACTCTTAAAAGTTATTATATGTGTGATGTGAGAAGTAATGAGATTACTTAAAAAAAATAAGATTGACTTAGGATGTTCCATATCTTTTACAGGTACTCAGAGTTTATCTGTTACAAACTCTGATCATTTGATAAACTCTGATGGGGAGGACACAGACTCTGATGAGCCTATTTTTGCTGATGAAGAAGTCACAGATTTGTCAATCCCTTACATACAAAGGTACAATAAAAATAAGTGGCCAATCAATTTTCATGATGCACATGAATGACTGAGTATGGATTATACTGATTATATGGTGGTAGAGGAACTCAAAGGGGAAATTGAAGTTGCTCTCAATACTGAAGGTGTAAAGAGAGATTTCACTTCTCATGAAGAAACTCCTCAAGATGTTTTGATAGATTCTCTCAAACAAAAATTTTAGGATAGTTCTTGGAAATACTCAAATGAAGTCATCTATTGACCACATGTTTATGAGATGATTGATAAGGCTGATAAGGAAATCAATTCTGTTGAAATGAAGTCCATTTTGAAAGCAACTACTGTGTTGTCTAGGGGACTTCACAATGACATTTGTGACCTCAAGGATTCTATCACTAAAACCTCTGTTTCTGTTCAATCTTCACAAAACTCTATGGAGCTGAAAATCAAAATTGTCTCCTCAAAATAGGATGCTTTGGAGGCTAAAGTGGACAATCTTTCTAAATCTGTTAGTTCTATGCGGGGGATGCTACATACAATAGTTGAACTTCTTACTATCAAGCCAGGGAATGATGTCAAAAAGGGGGAGAAGGTTTCAGACAAATGCAAGGAGGATGTTGCACAACAACCTGACAAACCTGATGATGAAGATCAAGGGAGTCATAAGGAGGGAAAATAAACTATGAAGCAGTAAACTCTGATTGGTCAAACTTCAACCACTCAAACTTTGCCAAACAATTAATCTCTGACAAACAGCAAACTCTGATAGAAGTTGATTTGGCTTTAGCAAAAAAGGCTTGAAGAAGAAGAGAAACTTGAGAAAATTGAGGAATAAAATTTAAAAGATGCAGAACTGGCAAGGAAGCTATTTGAAGAGGAAAATCCTGGCTTAGATCCAGTTGCTTTGGAAGCTGAATTGAAGAAGTTTGGTACTGACAATGCTCAAGTCCAGAAAAAGAGAAGATATGTAAAGAAATGTTCAATTCAAAAGAAGGTACCTGCTCAACAGAAGAAGCCAGAATCTAAGCCTATTCAAATCAAAACTGTTGAAACTCCCAAGCTAGTTGCTCAATCAAAACCAGTTTTAGAAATTCAAACAAGATCATCTGTAAGAATTCAACAAAAAGCTCCAGCTAAGCCAAATAATCCTCTCACTGTGTCTGGAACAACTTTTCTTCCAGGTGGTTCAAGCTTTGAAGATGAGAAAGAAGAACAGCAACAATCTCTGATAAGGAAGAAAAGATCTGATCTTCTGTGGACAAAGACTCAAACTCTGACTCTCAATACCAGGCTTGGAAAAGAAAAAGGTGGTATTGGTGATTCATATGCTAAAGTCTACAGGGGTGAAGCAAATATCTTTAGAGATCCCTTTTCATTAAAAGATAAACATGAAAAAGAATTGTCTCAAGAACATTTGGACAAACTAATCTCTGTTAATATTATGAAGGATATCTTTGATGGTGCTCAAGCTAAGGAGAAGCTCATTTATTTCTTAGAGGATGGGAGAGTTTTGAAGATTGCTCAAGAAGATTTAATTCAAAAAGCATCTAAAGAACTTGAACATGTTCTATTTCTTCTAAATGATGAAAATGAAGTTACTTCAAGATGGGTGAAGATTATTGAAGGAGTAATAGTTGAGAAGAAGAAGAAGAATGAAAGGCTAATGATGATAAAATCTGAAGAGTATGAACCTAGATATGTACTTAAAGATGGAACAAGAAGAGCTATGAGAAAAGGAGATGCAAGGGTCAAAATGGTGTTAGGGATTCCAACACTAATATTAAATCCTGATGGTATGAAGGCCTGTTGCATTGCCATTGATGAAAGAATGAACAGATCATCTATCTATGCTCTAAGGACTTCTATATGTCAGATTGATGATTCTTCTGAACAAATGAAGGAATTGAAGGAGAAGTTGGTTGATTTATTGAAAAATGCTGAAGAAAAACTTCTGAATCAATTTTTGAAAGATGATTTCTCTTACGGAAGAATCTGAATTAAAAAAAGGATAAACAAACTCTGATGCATTTGTCTTGGATTTCTGACATCATAAGTGAAATTTATGTTTTAATTCTTAAAGCATAAATTGGGGGAGATTGTTAGGAAGCAAACACTGATGGCAGTCAGAAAATACAAATCAGAGCTTACACTGCTGACGTCATCAGAGTTTAAAGAGCTGTCGGACAGAATTTACTCTAACAGAGAATGCTCTATCAGAGAATAACAACCGACAGAGTTTATTATCAGAGTTTGTCATGAAGCAATTCGAATCAGAGTCTGAATAGGATAGTAAGAATGAATCCTAATGAAAGTTTATTTCCTTATGTAAAGCTGTTCTATTTCTAATCTGATTTGTAATTGAATTGTAACTGTGTCTATATAAACACAGACATAGGTTAACATCAAAGTAATCTTTGAAAATCGTATTATTCATAACCTAGCAGCTCTTGAGAATAAAGAACTTCTTGAGAGAGTTTTGTAACATATTCATTATCTTTAATACAGAACAATATTCATCTTTTACATACTTGTGTTCTTAATCAATTTACTAGTACTATTACATTCAACCACCCTTCTGTAATAGTTTCTTTATTTGGGAAACATTGAAAGTTTGGTCAGTCGGCCAATATTTGAGCCAGATAGTTGATTAATTATTGGGCCTAATTTTAAAATCTACTAACTCAAATATATCACACATTAATCTCCTAGCTAAAATATGTCACATTAATTTTCTATTAAAATACAAATGCATATAAAACACACAAATATTGTCGTATTAAAATATAAATACAATATATATATATATATATATTAAATAAAGTTTAAATTATTATTATACAAATAAAAATTATTAAAATAAAAATATTAAAAAACTAAAAAAATTCATCTGTCTATCGCACAGGATGTAAGTTAGTATAATTTAAACAAATATAAGATATTTATATATTTTTAATATTTAACATGGATTTTAGATATATTTATCATTGAAAACTATTTGAAAATTTTACTGATGAATAAGTATCTGCATATATCCTTTAACAGTATTAACTCAATATCAATATTTTAGAAGAACATTTATTTTAAATTTCTAATATTTTTTCTAATCAAGTAAACTTTATTTTTTTTCTTGAAATAAGATGTTATTTAATGTAAAAAAATATTTTAAAGTAAAATTTTAAATATAAAATAAAATAATAAAATTAATGAAAATAATGCGTACGTTACTGCAAATTTTAAATATACTATATGTACATTATAATATTCAATTAAAATAAAAATAAAAATTATTTATTTTATAAACCAATACGCGTGTGTTTTCTTATTCTAAAGACTAGAAAAATTGTTTATATTTGCATATAAAAATACAATCTATATTTATATCATGATATTTTTTATTAAAACCTATATTTATATTTATATCTATATTTATTAAAGATTAGTTAACAAATTTGTGATTGTATTTTAAGTATTAATGTTATTTGTTATTTTTTAGAATAAAATATCAAAAAAATAATTAAAAAAACTTTAATTGTGTTGTAATACAAAATTTTCATTTGTTTCTATTGTTAACAATTTTTAAATATATATGGTAATGTTGTTATTATCAATGTTCTTTTCAATTATTATGCTCTAAATCATTTAACCTCACTAGGGGACGAGTGAGAACTCTTGTCATGTTAGTAGTGAGTTAATAGTCTATAAGGATGTACTCAAAGTTGAAATTTGCTTTTTGGTTGTTGTAAGCATGTTGTAGTTATTTGCAAGTGCAGTATACTGTACGTGTAATGTCATAGGCTTGTTGCTAATCTGTCAGTTTTTGACTAATACAGGCATGGTAATAGTAAATTATAGAACTGAAAGGAAACAAAGGTTGCGGTAGCTCGTTTGATTGTAATTAAAGTAAACATACATACTGATGAGAAATGGAAACAGTGTTCGGAGAGTTCGAAGAAGGGGAACGGTATATTGTGTGAATGCGCCAAAGTCTCGAAGAAGTTAGATATGTGTTTGGTCGGTTGTTAGGCGTGTATATTTGTTTATCCCTGTAATTATAATGTTTGCCCCCTCGTTGCAGCCATCTTCGGGCGATAATTCCACAACAAAACTGCAATGACTCCCCTTGAATTTTTGTAAGCATGGTGGGTGTCCGCAGACCTCAGAGTAAAGGTGTTTAGCATTATGGTACGGTGGAGTTGATGGCGCAACAGATGTATGTTGTGGCATGCTATTGTCATATATATTTTTACCATTGTATGATACTTTACAAAGTCATTAATTAACATGGAATCCTGTTAGATGCTTGAGTTCTTTTCCCCTGAATGGTCATTGTCGCTGCACAAGCGTCGTCCCTGACAAGTTGTTGTATTCCGGTGCTGCAATTGTTTTGTTGTGCATTAAAGTGCGTAGTTATTGTTAGAGTATAATTGCGTGGAATGTTTAATGTGAGTTGTCCCTCTAACCTTCTGATAGGGGTGATGAATTTACGGGAACAGTAAATCACTAAGTGCATGCAGTAATACACAGTTCCATTGGCACCCGTTGCCCGCACGAAATGCACCTTTTTGGTGCAATAGCTTTGATGAGCAGCATATCCACAATTGTTACATTGCAAGAGTACTGCAATGGATGGTTCGCATGAGTGTCAGTGTAAAGGCGATATGGTGTACGCAAGCACTTTTGGGCACCAGAATAGTGGTAGTTGTGGCATAGGTTCATGTATTATGCCATCTTAAGAATGTTGTTAGTGCTGATTACTAATTACTGTTTTACTCACTTGGGTCTAAGGCTTGCAATTCCACCCCAATCTCAGTTTAATTGTTACAAATTACATATTTCCATCTTGCCTTTTGAGGGGTTGTTATTTTCAAGAAATGTACCTGCCTTTTGATTTCTTAGTTTTATTCACTCAAATTATTCCCCGAATATCAAAAATTTTAATAGAAAAAAAGGAAAAACAATTTCATTATTTTTTTGATATTTTTTGTGGACATAAGGACATAAGGTGTATAATTCTCTTATTTTTTGTGGAAAGATAATGTATAATATCATCGGAATAACAAATGATCTTACATTATAATATTATAGATGTATAATTCTCTTATTTTAAAAAAATGCACTCTATTTAATTTAATAAAAATATACCATTCACATTGGAACAACTTCTAAAAGCTATATTTTATAGTTTTAAGAGCATCCCAACAACTCTTTAATCCAATCTGTTAAGCCAAATTTTAAGGTGCTTAATCTGAGGAGATTGTTAGAAACAGCATGCATACCGAGGTAACAAGTTCTTAGAATTCAATTAATTATATTATTATTAGAGAAAAGTTTAGGAGTATTTTGTTGGAGATTTTAAATAATCCATATATCATATATAATTAACTTAAATTTCTTTTAAAGGAAATTAAAATTATTAATAAATTTTCAGAATTTAGAAGAAAGGACTCAAAATCCATAGAATAGAATAGAATATTTCTTTTTATATAATTTGTTTCAATTTTTATTCCCACTTAAAAAAGGGAAAAAATGCTCTTTTTTCAAATTAAAAAAATCCAGCATGAATATAAAAGATTCCATTAAATTCTCGAAAGTTAACATGTGAATATTAGATAATGTCATCCAAAATTCAAAATCACAAAAGTCTCTACTACATATACAATTTATACATACATAAAATATATACAGTACATGTTAACTTGGTTCTATATCATCACCATGGAAGCTTGGTTGATCCTCATCATCACCATCTGCATATCAGCTCTACTCAAGCCCCTACTCTCACTCCTCAACCCCAAAGGACCCCACCTCCCACCGGGTCCCACCTCTTTCCCAATCCTAGGAACCCTCCTCTGGCTCCAAAAATCTCTCTCCGACATCGAACATATCTTGCACAAACTCAAACACAAGTACGGTCCAATCATCACTCTTAAAATTGGGCCCCGCGTAGCTATCTTTATTAATTCACACTCCCTGGCTCACACTGCTCTTGTTGAAAACAGCGCCGTTTTCTCCGACCGACCTCAAGCCCCCCTCACTGCTAAGTTTCTCAGTAGTGATCAGCATAATATTAGCTCTTCTGGGTATGGTGCCACGTGGCGTTTACTTCGTAGGAACTTGAGTTCTGAGATGTTGCATCCCTCGAGAGTTAAGGCGTTTTCGCATGCGCGAGAGTGGGTGCTCAATGTACTATTACATCGTATTTATAAGAGTAATGACAATGTAGTTGTTAGAGTTGTGGATGACTTTCAGTTCGCGATGTTTGGATTACTTGTGTTAATGTGTTTCGGAGATAAGTTGGAGGAGAAGGAAATTAAGGAGATTGAGAAGGTGCAAAGAGGGCTTTTGTTGAGTTTAGGGAGGTTTAATGTACTTAATTTTTGGCCTGAGTTAGGGAAGGTTGTGTTTTATAGGAGATGGTCGGAGCTGAAACAGCTCCGTCGGAATCAAGAGAATGTGTTGATTCCGTTGATCAAGTCCCGATTGGAGAAGTTCCAATCGGGATTTGATCAAGAAGAGGTTATTACAGCGTATGTTGATACATTGTTGAAGTTGAAGCTACCGGAGGAAGGGGATAGGAAGTTGAGTTTTGGGGAGATTGTGACTTTGTGTAGTGAGTTTTTGAATGCGGGGACGGATACGACTACCACTGCTTTGCAATGGATTATGGCTAATTTAGTGAAGCATTTAGGGGAATTGTCCGGTATTGGGGAGAGAAGGGAAAATGGTGGTGGTGGAGGAACAGGATTTGCGGCAAATGCCGTATTTGAAGGGAGTTGTGTTGGAGAGTTTAAGAGTTCATCCACCTGGTCACTTTGTGTTGGCACATTCTGTGACTGAGGAAGTTGAGTTGGAAGGTTATGTAATGCCTAAGGATGCAAGAATTAATTTTATGGTGGCGGAAATGGGAAGGGATCCGAAGGTGTGGGATGATCCGATGGAATTCAAACCGGAGAGGTTCTTGAATGAAAATGGAGATCTAGATGTTTTTGATATAACTGGGAGCAGAGTGATCAAGATGATGCCTTTTGGTGCTGGCAGAAGGATATGCCCTGGCTTGAACTTGGCATTGCTTCATTTGGAGTATTTTGTGTCTAATTTGGTTTGGTATTTTGAATGGAAGGCTCCTGATGGTGTTCCTGTTGATCTATCAGAGAAGCTAGAGTTCACTGTTGTGATGAAGAACCCCCTACTTGCTCACATATCTCCTAGGGCAAAAATATAGAGGTTGCCTGCTACATATCAATACATTATGAATTTCCATGTTTGCACTATGTTTAGTTATTAATCTTGTTGGTCTCTTTATACAGTCTCTTTCATAAAATTTTATATGTGGCATTCATCTTTTTCTCCTTGGTTTTTTTTTGTCTTTAACTTGCGATTCAGTATCTATGATGTTAGTTTCTAGAGAAAAGAAACTTATAATTCATACCCAACCATATAATATATGTAATCGTGAAGCTGTACAAGAGACTCTAATGCAAAAATAACTGATTATAACCATATAGTAAATATAATCTATTATAAACAATGGGAATACACAAATGAACCTATACTTTAGTTGCATGATTCTTCCTTCAGTATAGGGCATATAAAATTACAGATCTTTACCTGCTACTATTATACATCTTTGTCACGATAAAAAAACAACATTGACAAGGAAATAATTTGCATCACAAGGTTGAAAATGATCATATAGATTGTTAAAATAGAATAGCTGCCCCCCTTGAAATTTCATCCAACTTAAAGTAAGATTGTGCCTAGGAATCAAGGATTATCCGAGCAAGCTATAATTTAGATCAAAATTTTCGCCGCATCATTAACAAGGGTTTTGGGAAAAGTTTGTTGCATAATTGAGGTGTGAAGAAATACGAATATTTATACCAGTTCTGCAATTGAGAAAACCAGTTACTCCGAGTGCAAATGCCTTTTAGCTTGTTCTGATGCAGGTTGCTGGAGCCAGTCATATAATCTTTCTGCGAGGGATTTGTTGAAAGGATCGCCAATACACCATAAATTCATTGATCAATCTCATGTTGTCTATAATAAGAAATCATGAAATGTTGCAATTTGCAAACCCTGACAATAAAGATTAATATCAGTATGCATTAATAGGATCAAACTGATGTCTCATTTTGTTTTATTATTACTGCTTAAACAGGTACTACATGCATAAGTCACCAAATACACAAAATGGAAGGTATTGAAACTGCTAGAAGCAGTTAATTATCACAAAAATATTCGCTACCATGTAATCTGTAAATTAGGTGAGATACATCTTAGGTAAATTATCACAAAATGGAAAGTATTGAAACCGTTAGGGACTGTGGTGTTAATAATGTAATCAATTATCATTACTTAGTCTAAATGTAAATTAGGCCAAGTAAAACATACTGTCATATGTATATTGACAGCAAGATTTGAACATTTCACTTTGACAGTACAAATTTCAGAGGTAAAATAGTCAACACTAAGTTTGATGGATACTGTCACATGTAAAAAGAATAGATTGTTACATGAAGTAGAAGTTCACAAAGTGTTCATGCATAGCATGTTTCAAACTTAGACATCATCTTCAAGACAATTACTCAAGTCCATGACAATACATTCAAAGTGACAGTACAAAGGAACGACTAACATCAACTATTCCCTCGACAGTAAACTTGGCGGTGAAATGAAGATTGAAGACAACAAGTTTTTTTACTGACAGCATATTTGGCAGAATAGTTGACAGAAGCTTTAGAAGACAGTATGTATGGAAGACTCATCAAGGTTGACAGCATAGTCTGCGGAGTCATAGATACTGTCACAACAAGTGAAACTAAGAGTTGACAATATATTCTTAGTGAAGCTGACAGTCTGTTTCCAGTAGCAGGGTAGATAGTGAAAACACAAAGAATGATCTTGATACTTCAATCTACTCTATCAAGCCTACTACTGCAACTTGGCAGAACACAATCAAAAAGACAAAGGGTGTTTAAGGAGTCAAAGATTTATGTACATCTCAGACACACTTTATCTAAAATAGGAATGAAGCCAAGGTTGAATAGGAAAAGTAACATTTCTATTTTGAGCTTTATCCTAGAACAAAGAAAAAGTGCACTTGTAGGTGAGACATGTGTTTCAGTATAAATACACACATCTCACAAGCACTTTTCTTTAAGAAGTTTAAATTACATTCTCTATTTTCTCTCAAGCTTTGTAACAATAGCAAGCTCTATTGTTATTGTAACACCCTAGCTCCACATCGAGTAGATTGAGATAATTTATTCAGTATATAAGTAAAAATACTACTACTAAGTACACCAACAAATCATGATCTTTTGGGGGCCTGTGGTGGGCTTGTGGATTACCCAAGTTGTTGCATTTGGGTCAGTTTACTTTGGCTTATTTCGGATTCGGAAGTTGGGATTTGACCTGATTTTCGAAAAAGACATATGGGCTATATGTTCGTCCTGGGGGCCTGTGGTGGGCTTGTGGAATATCCAAGTTGTTGCATTTGGGTCAGATTTGACCTGGGTTATCACAACCTGCTTCTCTAGCTAGAGTATGAGCTGCAGAATTCGCTGAAAGCCTAACAAAATAAACCGAATAGGACCTCAACTCCTTTACAATAAGATGATAGTCTAGCATAATAGCTCCAAAGTACGAGGTATCCTTAACCGTATGTTGAAAAGCTCAGACAACACCCAAACAATCAAGTTCAATGAATACTTTTGAAACTGCCAACCCCTTCAACCAGGATAACGCTTCTCGAAATGCCATGACTTCAGCGATCTTAGGGTCCACAATCCCCATGAATTGACCACTGCAACCTGCACAAAAACCCCATTCTCATCCCTTACAAGGCAACCATATGTACTAAAGTGTTTATGTTCGAACACGTACAGCTGCATCAATATTGCAAGTAACCCATCTTGATATAGGCCGTTGCCAGGCTAGAACGCCCTCACGCTGACTTGCTGCATTATAAATAAACTGAGTACTTCGAGCTTGTTGCCACTGAAATAAATGTGAACTAGCACCATTAAAAACTATCAGAGGGGTATGAAACCTTTTATGCCAGACCACAAGATTTCTATGAGACCACAGGTTCCAACTAATGGTGCAGAAAATCTCCAGATCTCTCATGCTGAGATTATTAAGTAAGCTCGGAATTCCCTGACCATTATTGAATTACCTGTTAAACACTTATGTTTGCCAAGTTTAAAAAAAAATCTAATTCTATCATGGCCACTCATTTAATTCAACAAACAGTTATGCTGAGAATGCAAAGCTTTATATGTACTAAGTTTCCATATTATCCTGTAAATTGATGCTGCACTGTGTTTATTTTACAACTAAACAGGATATTGTTTTTGGGATCTCATTTGAGGCCGGTTTCAAAACAAATGAGACACAGAGAAAGAAAGAAAGCGTTTCTGGTTGTAAAGATGCTGTATAAGCTCTCTTGAAGGATCATGAATACTTGGTATAGACTAATTAGCTTCATAATCAACATGCCCATGCCATTTGGGCCTTCAAACCAATTTTTTGAAGATTTAATCATAACTCTTTAGGTAAGATACATATCCCAAATGTAGAGACAATATCAAAAAATGTACAAAAACTGCATGTTATCATTAATGTGATTGTGCACCACCAGAGCTAGATGATCCGAAACTCTTGTTCCTATTATGACTGGATTAAATATCGTTAGAATAAGAATCAGGTGGTGGAATACTCATTTTGATAAAACCGGCAAAACCTGTGTTGAGATCAAAACTAAACATAAAATTAAATAAAAAAAATAAAATAAAATTTCAGACAGAAATGCATACTGATAAAAACATAGTATTAGTCACAATGATTATAAACTGTAATATTTAAAAGCATCATACTGATATAAATAGTATACAATACTCATAAAGGACTGGTATCAGATCCATCCACAAATTAATTACAATATTCTAGTAGTAGACATCAAGTATGCTTACCTTCTGTTCACGGAAACTTACTCTACAACTGAATACAGAGAGTGACTCATTCAATAACCAAACAGTGGTCAGTTACGCGCGTCAAATTTATAATTTTCAACTATTATATGCATTTTTCGATTTTAGGAGTGACTAATTGATTTACTATGGTAGCATATAACTGAATTTTGTGCAGAGTCTATGATCAAGTAATTGCAAAAAATAATTATAAGTTTCAGATATTATGATGCGAGAGTAAAATAGATAAAATGAGAGAAATCTTTGATGTTGAACTAAAAACTGGTATCAAATTTCATATCCTGGTAATGAGAGATTCTAGTTGATATTATAAGTCTTCACTATAACTATAAAAGACTAAGTTTACATTAATTATGTGTCTCAGTTTTTAATATATTAGGGCCTTAACAATTTTATAACATGCAAGTGTATGATCTATACCAACATGTGAAGTTACCAGAGAAATGAAGAAACAGTACTTCTGATTTGTCTAATATATCACCATGCTGCTTCTAAATTTAAAGAGTTTTCATGCTTCCCCTCTCACATTCATATTGAAAGCTTTCGTCTAAACAACAATGAACCAAATATATGGGCACCATTCTAGGTTTGTTGAACGCTTGTAGCATATATGGCTACCATTTTAGGTTCAGACAAATTAGAAGACTTAAAAGCATGTCCATAAACAAACTTAACAGTTTGTTTCAGCAGTACAAATTATTATATTCTCGTGCACAAAAAACTTATGTATTTTATACAGCAAAAAACAAGGTCAGCGGCATTTCACAGTTACCTATAATTTGTCATTTAATTTACTGGAAGTCATTTTGTTTGTACTGAATGGGCCCTTTGCTTATAATATTCTTGTCGTGAAGTTTTCAAATAATTGGTCCAATTTTAGATGATGTTAGTTCATATTTGCTTCAACATATAAAGGGAAAGTGAGTTAGGCAGCAGATTATCTTCAGGCTTCTGTGAAGTAGAGATATGATGAGTAGTGCCCACTGGATTTCCGATTTTAGTAACTTTTTTCTACTGTATTCATCTTGTTTTGTTGAATTTAATTTACAGCTAATAATTGATTTTTCAGGAAAAAGAGGCCGCTGAGTCTTATAGTGGATGGTCTACGACAGCCCTTCAGAAACTCAAGTATGCCTACCCATTGAGCTTGAAGGTCACCTTGCAATCAGTGAGTTATTACCATTTTCTTTCTTCAGATAGGTTACTCATTTTGATAACGACCATGCATCATTGATTTTGATTGAAGCTACAAAATTTATATACCAGAAGGTAGATACCAACCTCTTGATCTGTGTCTGGCTCGGGCACATCATATGTCCTGTAATTGGATCTCCAAACAGGTCTCTCATGACTTCTCTGAGGTATGTGTTTCTATGATATCACAACGCTTGGGAAGTTTTAGGTACATATTTAAAGCAGATTATGGCATGAATTCTGTGTTATGTTTTTATAAGATGTTTTTTTGATGATTTATATATTAGTCTGTGAACTCTGTCAATGAACTTGCAGTGGGATCCTCCAACAAAGGAGTGCAACAAACGTATATTTATGTAACAAATGTAGCTTAATTTTTAGTTCTCTTTATATTCCTCCCTGTGATAAAATTTGAGGACAAAATTTGTGGGCTTGGCACGAGTTTGAAGATAAAAATCAATAATCATGAGACTGAAAAATGAAATAATTTCGTGGCTTGAAATTTTTATGTAACAAATGTAGCTTAATAGAATAGTGATGTGGCACAANAATTTTTATGTAACAAATGTAGCTTAATAGAATAGCGATGTGGCACAAGTATTCTTTGCAGTCTGCATTTTCGGTGTACTTGGGTACTGATTTAGGGCAGGGCAGTGTGCCTGATGATGGAAAATGAACTGAAAAGTTCATAATATAAAATATAGAAACAGTGGATGGCTCAAAGAATGACAAGGATAAGGACATGTTCAACAGGAGATGAATAGATGTTTAATGACAAAATGGACAGAGAATTTGCATGCCAAATGAGAGTTTTGGTGAGTATTCTTCCAAACGGTTCATAGTTGAGCAATCTTTTTGAATTTTATAGACTGTGGTTAGAGTTGGTCGATGCTAAAGTATAGTGACTCATAAAATTTACATTTTATGAAAATATGAACAAAAAATAGTTGGACAAGTAATAATTCTAATTTAACTTTGTAGGTGGAATTTAAATTGGTTAATACCATTTTGACCATCAAAGTTTCAATGATATATGCATAAGCCATCAAACTACAAATCGTACTTCCGCATAGCTCAACATCATTTTTCAATATTGAGTTAGGTCCCTTCTTTCTTCAAAAGCATTATTTGATAATAATTAAGACCTTAATTTATAAATGCTTTCTTCCGTTCTTGCACCAGTAATGGCACATCAGTAACTAAGATCCCTCTAGTCAACTACTTCGAATTAGTTGCACCAGTTGTGGCATTAGGGCATGAAATCCCTCTATTATCAATATCAATTTCAATATCATATTACTAGATGTCGATGCATCCCACTCATGACTACCAATGTTCGCTCAATATTCACCAAAAGAGACAGTGGGTAGGCATCACGTTTTTTCCCTCAGATAAGAGGTAGAAAGTTCATGTTTCGGTTGAGAAGTTTGTGTTAATAAATGAATAGGAATCCTTTTAAAACTCAGCATGACATAAAAAAAAGTCTCTATTGTTAGTCATTGGGTTCCCCCTCTTGCCTTGCTACTGCTCTGTTGGTTCGTTACTATTTTGTACAAGAACATTATCTCTCTTGCCAGTCAGTTGAAGATGATTGAAGTCATCACAAATTGTTACATGGTTGAAAATTTAATAGATTCGTGACTAGTTTTTGGAACTTACAAAATAATTACTATTAAGACTGCAAACACACCGTTAATAATATTCACACATCACACTACATATCTTGCATGGCCTGCCCAAATCTCTAATTCCAGTGCTATGACCGACGGAAACACCAAAACTGATGCCCGAAGTTCATCACAAGTAGAAGAGATTGACAAGTAAACACATCATAGAATCCACATGAAAAGCATGAATTAACAATATGGCCATAATATACCATTGTAGGGGAAAACGTTCTGGCTTTTATGGTTTAAAACTTCACATAAACTAAATCAATCAAGAACATCAATCCCAATACTATTTAAGTTATTGCCTCTCTTACATTTGTGCAACCAAACTAAGCATTCCATGTCATGGCTCTCTGGAGCATGTATCTTACTCCCTGAACAATAAAAAATTGAATCTGCCATTCTACCACTACCAAAATATATTTTTGATCAAATGATATGCCCTGAGTGAAAAATTTTCCTGGGAATTATTTAAAAGCATGTCCAAGCCTCAACCAGACTTTGATGCTCAGCAAGCAAAACTAATCTTCCTGCTGTTTTGGCAATGACATAGACTAGCAAAAATAAGACGAGCATTAATTTGGCCTACAAAGGGTGGGCAGTAATTTTCTAAAATACGCAGCCAACTACAGAACAGAAAAAATGGCAAGAGCAATTAAGATGTGGTCAGCCTAACCTTGAACAGCCATTTATTCAAGAAACGTCTAGATGCATTTCTTATACTACTAATCTGACCAGTGTATAAATGCAAAACCAACAATGCATAACTAACCAAGTATTTCTCCAATACACAACTTGCATGATTAATTGGATAACAAACTAACACTGAAAATCACTTTAACATGGTTCAAAATAAGTAATCTTAAAACATGCTTGATGGAAAATCATTAAATTGGTCACATACAAAAATTTGAACTTTAAAAGAGCAACTCAGTCCTCAGGGAAAAGATCCCACCGAAACAGAGTGATAACTCTAACAGCCATTCTCTCCAAATACTACAAAACTAACTAAAAGACTTGATACAGGCTCATATTCCGGTAAAAGCCTTCTTTCCACCTCCAGAAGACCCTGCTGGGATAACTTTCAAGACATTGAATCTCACAGTCTTTGACAAGGGCCTGTCAGAAAGGGAAACATTACAATCAAACAGTTTGCAAGAATATAATTTATAACTTCATGACAGGGTATCAATATCGATCCTAACCTGCACTGGCCAATAATAACATGGTCTCCTTCTTTGACACGGAAGCATGGAGAAATATGAGCTGGAATATTGGAATGCCTTTTCTCATACCTATAAAAATAATATACTAGAGTGAGTGAATACATAAACTAAGAGATATATGCAATGAGTACTACACAGGGGCAGCTCTCACCTCTGATATTTCTTCACATAATGAAGGTAGTTACGGCGAACAATGATAGTTCTCACCATCTTTGCACTGTGGCAAGTGCCAGCAAGAATCCTGCCCCTGATAGAGACATCTCCAGTAAAGGGACATTTCTTATCTATGTAGGTACCTATAGAACAAAAGGCAATAACCCATTATAATATGTCAAGGGCTCAATTAATTTCCTAATAGTTTACAGGTTCAATTGGCTTCCTAATACTATAACTACAACACATTCCTTTACTTTAGATACTATTCCAAAACATAATATTTGTTCATTAAAAAGGGGTCCTATTTATATCTTGCAGCTCTGCACACGGAAGATTAAATCATCAATTAAGACAGTATAACATCCTGCCAGCAATGTGCAATCCTAAAAGCCCAACTCCTCCAAAACACAAAATTATAATCGATACCAACAGTTCAGTGTCATTCAGACTAACATATAAACAAATAGAAGTCCAAAGAACCTTACAACTGTGTTGTGATGACTTAAACATCCATAGCCATCCCTAACAAATAACCTAACATTCTCAAATCTCCATTTCGCCTAACACACAATTCCTTTTAACAAAGTCCATCATAACATCTATAAACGATAATCCACTACCACCCCACCACTTAATTGTGTTCGAAATCAGAACACCCTAATCAAACATTCTAACACAAAACATCAAGAACCCATTTCTCCCGCTTCTCTCAAAATTCAAACCGATCATACAACAATACTAAAACAAAACACCAAAACACAATCCTGTACTACACGATATAATTAAACAAAACAAAACAAAAAAGCACAAAAACCTTCAATAGCCTCTCGGGGAGTCTTGAATCCCAATCCAACGCTCTTGTAGAATCGGTTTCCACCCTTTCCTGGCCTCTTTCCCTTCCCTGCCTTCTTCGAACTACACCAAACCCCATTAATTACAAACACATCACTCACATTATCAATCAAAAACACACACACACACATAAAAAAAACACTCAAACACTAAAACCCCAATAATCGAATACTCACAAAATTCCAATCTTTATCAACATCAAAAATACCAACAATTATAAACAAACACACACACATTTATACATATAATTCATTAAAAATACAAACTTTATCAAAATTAAAAATACAAAAAATCATAAATATAAATAAATATATAAATCTTACCAAAGAAACACCTTGGGCTGCTTCAAAAAGGCCTTTTCAGTCTGAATTACAAACAATTATACACACAGATTAGATCCATCTACTTAAACATACATACATGATGCACACACACACATATATATATCCGTGTGTGTTTTTGTGTGTGTAATAGAGGAGATGATACCTGTTCCGCCATGACCCACGAGTAGTAGAACGAGTTAGCTCTGGAGACTCAGTAGCAGCGGCGAGGATTATAGAGATAGATGGAGATAGAGAGATACACTCAAATATATACCCCTCATTACAAACCCTAGTTATATTGTTTTACGTTTTTATCCCTGGTTTCATATGTATTTTGTTTTATTATTTTAAATGTGTAAATTGGAGATGTGATTTAGTAAGATATTTGAGAATATCAAATTTAATTAAGATGATAAATGTTATGTACATTTTAGATTTAATTTATAATATTAAAAAGTTAAAAATAATGTTCGTGTTCTAATACTAAATCAAATATATAGTATAAAAAATTAAGTTTCAATCATATATCACATAAATTTATTTTTTTAAGTCAAATATATATTGTCAATTAAAAATTATAAGAAATTATATATTTATATGTATTTTGTAATAGAAATCATGCTCTTGAGCTCGATAATTTAAATAACTACTGTATATTTTTTATGTTTATAAAACTAATATTAATAAAACCGTCTAATCTCATATAATTTTTTTTCTTTTTTAATATCATATAAAGAAATATGATTGAATTAAACTTATTTGAAATGAAAAGTCAAATGATATATTTGTAATAATAAAACCGCTCTTTTTTTCTTTTGAAGTAGATAAAACCGCTCTTCATAATTATAAAAATCCATATATATATTGTATTATAATTTGTTATAATTTCAAGATAGCTACTAAGATCATTCATGAAACGTAATTGTTAGGTCCGAAAAGGGTGGTATAAGCTAGAAGGGGGGCTTGAATAGTTTAATACCGTTTTAAAAATTGAGTTTGGCGTTTTAAAATTTTCTTTTCTCTTTTTAAAATATTACTAGTCAAATAGTAATTAAAGTGCGGAAAATAAAAGTAGAGAAAAGAAATAGAGTACACAATAGAATTTTTATTCTGGTTTGCGATGCCGCAATCCCCTAACGGATCCGCTCACCCCTAGTCCAGTCTCTGAGTCACTTCATCCCCGAGTCCCGTCCTGAACTCGAAATTTTGTACTATAAAAAGATGTACTCTTTATAGTGGCGGAGAAGCCTTTTAAAACACTAAGTATTTATCTTGGACCTTAACTACCCGTTAACCCCTCAAAATACAAAGCAAAACTTACTTGATTTATCTTGGAGTGTAACTTCCCGTTACCTCCTCACAATGAAAGTAGAACCTCTACAAGCTGGTCTTAGAGCGTAACTCTCCGTTACCTCTTCACAGACAAGTAGTACCCCTACAAGCTGGTCTTAGAGCGTAACTTCCTATTACCTCTTCACAGGCAAGTAGTATCACTTACGATCTTATCTTGGAGCGTAACTTCCACTTTGCCACATCAAAGATACGTAAAAATCTCTACGTAGACTATGTTCCTCTACAACAATGTAGGTCTTGGATCCGGGTCTTAGGTCTTGAGTCTTTCATTTTCCTCAAGGTGCAAAGACACCAATTCCCCGTCGCCATGTCTAGGACTTGGGTCTTAGAACAAGGATCACCTCACTTCACTTTCACATCACAACAAAGTCTAGACAACAAGTACTACGACTTTATATCCATGTTTAAGAAAGAAAAGTGGTGGACTAGTATATAACAGTACTAGACCAAAGAGACAAACAAATATATATAAGATAGGCGAAGCAACAATGTATATAAATGTGAGTTGGGGTATGTCACTTAGTGAGAAGGATGAACCACTCGAAAGGTAAGTCACTAATCAAAAGGACTAACCACACGTTGTGTGCTAACGTATATGCAAGAAAGTAAGTGTGTATGTTAATTAAAGTAAAGTGCGGAAATTAAAAGCGCATGAATGCAAGCACTTAAAGTAAATTTTTTTCTTTTCTTCTTATTATTGTCTGATATATAAAGCCAATGGTATATGATCTAAACTAAAAACCGAATATATTGACTTGATTTATATCAAGAATGTTTCGAAATCAAATTGCTTATAAGGCCTAGAACAACAATTAAAAATGGCCTTTAAAACAAACTCGAAATAAACCACTAAGATTCTGTTTTCCCAGTTACACTAGTAAAAGGGGGGTTGAATACTTGTGTGCTTTTTCTGCCTGATTAAAATCAACTCAATATAAATTAAAGATTTGAATTAAGAACAATGATCAAACACAAGAATATGAATGAATATTGTTTGTATTATTGATAAGTAAATACAAACTCTCTTAGGGTGTACACAAACCATAGCAACTTCTCTGTGTTTCTCACAGCAACTCTCTCTATCTCTATGCTCTCATAAAACTTCGACTTCAATCACTTTTACAATTAGGTTACATAGAGAGTTTATATAGATAGCTGCCTATCAACTAATAATATAAAATCAAATTACAATAGGAATAGAATTCCTAATTATTAGTTGACAGTTTCTTTCTGAAATTCTCTTTCCTTCCCATAGCATATCTGCAATATAATTGTCTTTATCTTCGAAGACTTTCCATTCATGTGACCATCTTCCAAATTTAACTTCGACTTTATAGACTTAGAAATCTTCAGACTCTGATAGACTATAGACTCTGATCATTTGTAGACTCTGACAGATTATAGACTCCGATAGTCTATAGACTCTGATCACCTTCCAGACTCCGATCTTCATCTAGACTCTGGTTTCACTTTCTACAGAAATTCTTCTAAGTACAAGTGACAAGAATGTTGATTATCTAGACTCTGATTATAAAAGTTCAGAGACTAGAAAGACTTGTTACAAATAGACTATGTTAGACCCTGTTCTAGTATTTTGAACATCATCAAATGAATATATTCCTAACAATATCCCCCTATTTATGCTTTATTAAATGTAAGCATAAATCAAGGTTTAATGATGTCAAAACTAAATAATGAAACAATTAACTAGAACAATATAAAAATTTATAAGGAAAAAGAATATCATCTCACTTGATCTTCTCAAAGGCTGGATTGTTTTTCGGAAAAGATTTCAGCATATTCTTCTCCACAATAGCAAGAGCTTCACCAACATACTTCTTCAGTTTCTTCATTTCTTCATTAGAACATTTGATTTGACAATAAACTGCTCTTAGATCATTTGCACTGCATTCTTGTTCTTTTAAATCTTTTAACATCAGAACACTAACTTTCTCACTCATAAGTTGAAACACAAAGTAATGATCCATACCTACTTGAAATTTGATTTGATTTTCTTCTAATGGCATGTCTTGATCATTTCCTTCAGCATCAACATATTTTAAGGAAAATTTGACCATCTGTCTATTTTCCTGTTTGTGCAGAGTCAGCTTCCACTTAATCTCCATAAACCATTTGTGTGTGACAGCCTCTTTGCTTTTATTCACTTCATAAGAAATTTGCAAGAGAAATCTAATATACTGTAATTCATTAGTCTATTTGAAGAAGATGAAGTTTGATTGACTAATCCATCTAACAGATCATCCTTCTAAAAAGTATACAAGCATTTCATTTTGCACCTTTTCTGTACCTCCCTGGCCTCGTGGCACCTTTCTTTCAAAAACATTATAAATAATTTGAGCAGATACCACTTTATTTAAGTATTTTTGAGTAATCTTCTCAAACTGCCTATATGTCAAGGATTGAGGATCCCTAGTTAGAGTAGTTGTTCTATCAATATCATATTATTCAAAACCTCCAAGTCCTATCTTATTTTTAGCTCTTAGCTGCAAATTTGATTGATTGTATTGCCAGTATGTAGGTTCTTGAATTTTATCAGAGTCTGATCTTTTTCTTTGCTTATTAGAGTCTGACTTAGACTCTGATTTCCCATGTCCAGTCCCTGACTGGTGTGATTGAGTTTTTCTAATATAGCCACTTCAGACTGCTTTTGTTGCACACCACCAGGACACCTAGGACCATGAGAACTATCACCAACTTCATCATCATCACCATCTCTCCTCATTTAAACTCCCTTTTGTTTAGCATCCTTGCATACATCATCCTTATTTTTCCTGAAGGAATCACTAACTCTCTTCTCCCCCTTTTTGCCATCATCACCACTTGTGACAGCCAAAAAAATTTATTCCAGTACTGAGGAGATGTTGGCTTGTACTGCAACGACGGAATCAACCTTGGTGGTTAGATTAGAGTATCGTGTTTGGAGTGTGGCTTGATTGGCAGTGATATCAGCAATAACATCTTTAAAAGTGACTTCTTTGGATAATTGAAGAGAATGAATTATGTCAAATTGAGTTTTGAGCAAAGAAGTAGTATTATCAACACCAGTAAGCTTTGTTTGAATGTGTGAGATGTCCTTGACCACACCAGCCAATTATGCAGTGACATTCTATGTCTCAGCCTTAATATTTGCATCTACAACTTTGTCTTCTTCAATGAAGGAGGCATCAGCATCCTCATTAGGATAATGACCATGTTCTTGTAAAAAGGACTTCTTTTTAAAAGCTTTAAGTTTCTCTGACTGGTGTATGTCCAGGATACACCCAAAAGTAGCTTTATCATTAATGCATTTAAGTTTTGTTGATTCCCAAGATTGAGGAAAAAACTGATCAAAATAAATAAAAGATGGATAAACTTGCCCATTATCCTCAGAAGTGCAATCATCCTGCATATCAGCATCAACATGCTCAATCTTTGTAACTAGAGGTGTAGACTCTGGTGGTTGAGTAAACTCTGAAACTGCAAAAAGGAGTATAGATCCTGACTCCTCCTTAGTGTGATCAGAGTCTGTAAACTCTGGAAGCCTAGCCCTTATAGGCATAATAAGAATTGGTACATCTAACTTCAATTCTACAGTCTCAGGTTGAATGTTAGTTGTATCCACCAAGGCCTCCATGACTTTGTCTGCTCTCCTTGCTAGAGAATCCACTAAATGTTGTTATGGTCTCTGTTTGAATGATTTTTGAGCAGCTAGAGCCTCCTCCTTTTTGCCAATCTGCATGATTAGTAACAATGAATTTTTATCCATCCCATGCCTCAACTCATTGGACCAATTTTGAGGAAATTCTTGATCCTAATAAGTAAAGCTAGGTTCAGGATACCCTAGTTTCTCATTCTCACATACATCTCAGTGATAGTTTCTCCAGTTTTTGCCTCAAAATACTCATACTCCTGAATTAGCAGAGACCTGGCATTCTTCTTGACATCCTTAGTCCCTTCACAGTGCACTTCAAGTTTTGTTCACATCTCCTTACAGTTTTGCATGATATAACACAGTTTGTAAGAACAGAATCCCAACTGTTAAAGAGAATGTTTTTGACTTTTGCCTCCTTAAGGACATTCTCTTTGTCCTCCTTTGACCACTCAGCCTTTAGTTTTTCAATAAAGTGATCTTCAATTATTTTACCTTCCTCAGTGGTTTGAGGAACAAGCGTTGAGGGCACATAGGATCCATCATGAATCCTGTCAAGATAGTCGGGGTCTATAGCTTCTAGATGATGCAGCATCTTAACCTTCCAGTGGGTGTATTCGTTTCTCTTAAGCATAGGAATCTTAGAATTGTCATCTTTGTTTCCAGACATATTTGATCGATTTTAAATATTAGGCTCTAATACCAAATGTTTTCCCAGTTACACAAGTAGAAGGGGGGTGAATACTTGTATGCTCTTTCTGCCTGATTAAAATCAACTCAATATGAATTAAAGCTTTGAATTAAGAACAAAGATCAAACACAAAGATATGAATGAATACTATTTGTATTATTGACGAATAAATACAAACTCTCCTAGGGTGTACACAAACCCTAGCAACTTCTCTATGTTTCTCACAGCAACTCTCTTTATCTTTATACTCTCACAAAGTTTCGACTTTTAAATTAGGTTACATAGAGTGTTTATATAGAGAGTTGCCTATCAACTAATAACAGAAAATCAAATTACAATAGGAATAGAATTCCTAATTATTATCTCACAGTTTCCTTCTAAAATTCTTTTTCCTTCCCATAACATACCTGCAATATAATTGTCTTCATCTTCGAAGACTTTCCACTCCTGTGATCATCTTTCAAATTTAGCTTCAACTTTACAGATTCTGAAATCTTCAGACTTTGACAGACTATAGACTCTGATAGTCTTTAGACCCTGATCACCTTCCAGACTCCTATTTTCATCCAGACTCTGGTTTCACTTTCTATAAAAAAATCTTCAAAGTATAAGTGGCAAGCATGTTGACTATCTAGACTCTGATTATAAAAGTTCAGAGACTAGAAAGACTTATTACAAATAGACTATGCTAGACCATGTTCTAGTATTTTGTACATCATCAAATGAATATATTCCTAACATTGATTTATATTGAAGATTTAATAATTAGAGAATATAGTTTGAGTTGTAAACACTTTCTATTCTTTGTTCAAAGTGTATTTAGAATCATTAAAGTGGCAAGGGGTTCTAGGTGATAGAACAAGGGCACTTTTGGATTCAGTTGTATTGTTTCTACAAGGAAAAGAGTTCGAGAAACCGAAGGATTCAAGGGTGGGACTCGAGGAATTCAAGGTTCAAGAACGTATTGCAAGGCAAAAGACATATTTGTAACATCCCACATCGAATAGAATGTGTGTGTTTGGGCCCTTTATAAGGACAAGTTAACAACTAATTGTTAGTAGTTGTGCCCTAGAGAATTACTTTTATATTTTAAGGAAAATATTTTATTATTAAGGATTATGTTTTATTGATTATTATTTATTTATTATGTTTTATTTACTGCGTAATAAATTGAAAGCATAATAAATGTCCTTGGAATTTTGATACGTATTATATATCTTTAAGTATGTGACTTAAAAATGAGATTATATGAATAGTATCTTATTCATAAAATTCTCTAGTCGAGTATTATTATATAAGGACAAAAATAATGCACAAAGACTAGTATGTTTCTTGACAGATGACCACATCTCATTGGTCATATGTATGGTGATACTAAAATCAAGAACATAAGTGCATGTCTCAATAAATGGCACTAGAATGACCCGCCGTGAGATTCTACATGTTAATAAGTGTCATAAAAAATTCTCACTGTGATAATGATGTAATGATCCTGTGACTTGAAATCATTATATTTCTATAAGAGAATTAATATATTTTGATTACACTAAAAATTACCTTTAACCAGGTGATGATAAAAGTGGACATTGGGTATATTATGAATCGTATGAGAAATATGAATGATC
>QRFB01001622.1:17949-29416 GCA_008931105.1 Oenanthe javanica | reverse complement strand
TTGATTTGTTTAATAGTCTACTCATTGATCAAGGAAACCCGGATTAAACGTTGAAGAGGATGACAAGATACATGCCTCGAGTTTGATCTATAATATAAAGTTAAATGGATTGTATTACATGGAACATTATTCATGAAAGGCTTAATCGAATCACCGATTTATTATTATTACTTGGGTAGCAATGATGTATTACTAGATGCCGCTCATTGTTTACAATTTTAATTAGATATTAAAATTGTTGCCAACGTAATAATAACCTACAGGGTCACACACAAAGAACGCTTGAAGGAGAAATAATTTAAATTATGAATTTAAATTAAATAAGTAATTTATTTTATTTATGATATTAATTAAGTATGACTTAATTAATTATATAAATAGAATAAATGAATTACTTAAACTAATTCCAAAATTAATAATTAATTAATTAAGTGAGACTTAATTAAATAATTTAGAATTTTGGATTAGTATTAATTATAATTGGATTATAATTAGAAAACTTATTCCTCTCTCTATATAATCTCTTTATGGGCTGATTTAATAAAATAGAGATTTTACAAAAACCCTAGCCGCTCTGAGAGAGGAGGAAGATAGAGAGAGAAGAAGTTTTCGGGTGCTAGTACACATCAATCCTTCATGAAAAGTGTTCGTGTGGATACCGTAGAGCGTAGATTGTGTGAGCGGGATACGTGGTGATTAAACAAGTTTTGGACCTCCATTAATCTTCCATTGATGAACTGTTAAAGCTTTTTAAGGTATTTGTTTTTAATCTCTGAATTAAATCTTTTATTTTCGCATAGATCATGTTGAGGGTTTCGATATATATTACGTTTTGTATTTAATTTTTGTATTTTTCCGCTGCTTTTGTGCCTTGAAACCCTTCAATGGCATCAGAGCTACTTGCGAAACATTTTAATTCGGTTATGTGTTTAACAGTTTTTTGATGTTTGTAAACATGTATAAGATATGCCATGGCTATATGTTGTTATATATGTTTTATATTATTTTGAATTTATGATATTCATGTTATGTACCATCATGTGATGATTATGTGTATTGCTGTATGTATATGATACATGTTTGTTCTTATTATGAGAATCGTATTTGATACGAATTCTGAAACGACTTCTGTAGATTTTTTAAAATTTGTGTCCAATGTCTGAATTTCGCAAACGATATGTGTTGTCTGACTGGAATCGTGTCACTTAGCAATACTGACAATGTCAGCTTGGCGTTGTAAGCAATTCGATATCATTACAGGCCCCANAATGTGTACAAAGGGTTGTTCCACCAAACTTTTCAAGAGTTATATTTGATATAATCGACAAATGTTGTCTACCTAAATAGTCATGTTTTGAGTGTATTAGCCAACGCTATCTTAAAACATGGATGAAATATGGATCTTGGCTTACTAGAAAGATTTAAAGAAATGTTTTCTAAATTAATTGTTAGGGCTATTAGTTTGAAAAAAATAGTGGGAGGTATATGGTAATATATCATAATCACTTAAACATAATTAATATTAAATTNTTATGGTTTTGGTTTCTAAATACGACTTGCATGCCGTTTATTCATTGTAATTGTTAATCTCGAATGTAACTCGAGTTCTTCTCGTAATTTAATTAAAATAGATTTATTTATCTTTCAATGTAATTGTTCAATGGATACTTGAAAGCAAGGAAGCTAGGAGACAATCCAGATGATGGAGCAACGAAGAAGATAAAGACNACATAGGAGCTTGAGGATCGTCCTCGGGCACCACGATGTTAGTCAAATCTCTTCCCCTGTTATTAAATCTGAGAATGTAACATGTGTAAATGATAGTACTTATTGGAAGTAAATTGATGTTGCAACTGATGTTTCATGTCTCATGCTTGGAACTATGAGTGTTGAGCTTAAGAAGAAACACGAGCATATAGATGCTTGTGAGACGACTAAGCACCCTTAAAGGATATTTGAGGGACAGACTCTTCAAAATATATTTGACGATTGAAGGGTACTATACACTTACAAGTATGGAGAGTGAGATNTGAGCTTAAGAAGCAATACAAGCATATAGATGCTTATGAAACGATTGAGCACAAGATATATTTGAAAGGGCACTATACACTTACAAGTAGGGAGAGTGAGACCCGGTTACACCACATGTTCTAAAACTATAGGGTATAATGAATACCTTGACATTTTGGGTTTCCAGATTGGTCTGGAGGCTCACCTAGATTTGATCTTACAATCTCTGGACAACAAATATTCTTAGTTTGTTATGAATAACAAAATGAATAAGATTAGTGAAACACCTATTGAGTTGCTAAGCATTTTGAGAACCNCTTACAATCTTTGGACAAATATTATTCTTATTTTGTTATGAACAATAAAGTGAATAAGATTGGTAAAACACCCATTGAGTTGCTAAGCATGTTGAGAACTGCTGAAAGTAATATGATAAATGCATGAACTACTACTATATTGATGGTAAACATAGGGAATGCAAAAGGGAAAGGAAAATGGAAAGGCAAGGAGAAGATTTGATCTAGTTTCCTTATCAAACCAAAGTCCAATCCCAAAACATGTTCTAAAGTTTGAATGATGTGTTGACAAAGAAGACGATTGTCGCTTCTATGAAAAATCGGAAAATTGGAAATTAAAATGGTATGCTTATTTGGAAGTTGGAAGAAGTTGATCAGTAAGGGTCAAGCTTCGAGTATCAGGTTGGAATTGGAGTAGAGGTATTTTCTCTGGTTGAAGGAACTCGTTAATTTTAGGCCTACAAGGAAAATTTAGAACTTGATAATTGTTATAACGTGCTTACAATTAGCAGACACATTATATTAGTTTCTTATTTGGACAAGTAAGGCTTTTTCATTTTAATTAAATAACAATAGTTGTTTATTCTATTTTGATGATGAGGCTTATAATGTTGCACAACTAGTTAATAATTTATATATTCTAAAGTGACTCAAATCAAACATTACCTTTGACACTGTCATTGAGGCCATATTAATGAGAAACACATTTCCAAAATACATAATGGTGCATTCTTGGATAAGTTTGATTATGAATTATACAAAAGGATGCGAATCTTGGTTTATTTGGCAAAATGACTCAAACTCCTTTTATCGGACATGGTGAAAAGGTCACTGAACGAGTATGACTTATACATAAGGATGTATGTTTTCATATACGTACAATGACAAAAGGTAGCTTTTATTAACTTCATAAAATTTACTAATTATTTTAGTAGATACGGATATATGTATCTTTTGAAGAACTAATCCGAATCATTTGAAAAGTTCAAAGACTATAAAGATGAAGTAGAAAATATCAAAGAAAAGTTTTTTTTTGATAGGAGGGATCACACCTTGTTGGACATGGTGCTATCAATGTTGAGTCAAGGAATCTTCCAATTAGTTTCTGGGGTTACGCCCTGGAGACAACTACATAAAAATTTAATCGAGTTCCTACTAAAACGGTTTGGAAGACTCCGTATGAGATATGAAACATCATAACATGTCATTTATGAAAATTTGGGGATGTGAGGCATTTGTGAAACGTCTAACTTCTGACAAGCTAGGACGTAAATCAGACAAATGTATTACTAGATGCTGCTCATTGTTTACAATTTTAATTTGATATTAAAATTGTTGTCAACGTAATAATAACCTACAGGGTCACACACAAAGAATGCTTGAAGGAGAAATAATTTAAATTATGAATTTAAATTAAATAAGTAATTTATTTTATTTATGATATTAATTAAGTATGACTTAATTAATTATATAAATAGAATAAATGAATTACTTAAACTAATTCCAAAATTAATAATTAATTAATTAAGTGAGACTTAATTAAATAATTTAGAATTTTGGATTAATTAATTATATAATTAGATTATAATTAGAAAACTTATTCCTCTCTTTATATAATCTCTTTATGAGCTGATTTAATAGTAAAACACATATTTTTCTAAAACCCTAGCTCTGAGAGAGGAGGAAGATAGAGAGAGAAGAAGTTTTCGGGTGCTAGTACACATCAATCCTTCATGAAAAGTGTTCGTGTGGATACCGTAGAACGTAGATTGTGTGAGCGGGATACGTGGTGATTAAACAAGATTTGGACCTCCATTAATCTTCCATTGATGAACTGTTAAAGCTTTTTAAGGTATTTGTTCTTAATCTCCGAATTAAATCTTTTGTTTTCGCATGGATCATGTGAAGGGTTTCGATTTATATTACGTTTTGTATTTAATTTTTGCGTTTTTCCGCTGCGTTTGTGCCTCGAAACCCTTCACTAATGTATACAAAAAATTGCTAATTTTTTTTGGGCTGACCTGTAGTGGGTTGTTGCGTCCGGCATGCATTCAGTTATGGGCTTGGGTTATTATAAATGGTATTAGAGTCATGCCCGACTAGAAGTGCTAAGGCACTGCCCGGGGTCCGTAAATTTATCGGTGTTCCGTAAGTTTGTTCATGGGCTCGACGAGGACGTCGACCCAATAAGGTGGGGTGTTTGTAACATCCTACATCGAATAATGTGTATTTGGGCCCTTTATAAATGTATATAAAAAATTGCTAGTTTTTATGGACTGACATGTGGTGGGTTGTTGGACTTGGTATGCATTCAGTTATGAGTTTGGGTTATTATAATAGAAAACTGAAATCATTCTGCTCAGGATTAACAAGTCACTTTCTGTGATTGAGTTAAAGGAAGATATATTATTATCATGTAATTGGATTATATTTTATTAATAATATATTCTCTTAACAAGTGGGCAAGTGACTACTTTTAAATATTTTCTGCGTTGCATACATTCTAACTACTATAATTTTTTATCAATTTGAAAACAATAAGTCATTTCTTTGAGACATGTTAAACTGTTCAGCTTACGGTTAGCTATGAAAGCTTGATAATATTTTTGAAATTGGATATATTCGGCTAAAACAGCCCGCAAGTGCATTCAAGCGAGGGATTATAAGCTAGTAATTTTCTTAAAAAAAAGAATGAACACATGGGGCAGATGATGAAACAAATGGAAATGGCGGCATCATCTTCTCATCTCGTTCCTTTTTCAACTTTTATATCTCATTCTTCTTCTTCTTCAACAACTCGTGTTGCTGGGGTTGCTTTTCAGTTCAGAGGTAACTATTCTCTCCCTTCCATTTTTAGGGTTTGTATGTTGTGTATGTATGCATATATCTCTAATTTTGTTGTGGAAATTGTTATATTTTGTTAATTTATCGAATTGATTAATGGGGAGTTGTATATAACAAAATTGACATTATTTTGAGTTGAATCAGTTAAACACTTAAACACACGAATAAAGAGAGTAAATACAAGTATAATGTAAAGGGGTGTTCAATTCAAGTCCCGTAACGATGAGATAAAGAAAAATTATCTTGAATTTAAGAGTCAAATCCGTGCAGGTTTGGCCACGGCTTTGGCCCAAAGCGGATATCATACTAATGTGGAGTTGAGGGGTGTTGCACTGCCCAACGTATTTGTGATACAGAGATGAAACTAAGTTTTTGCACTTGTGACTTGAGAGGATAGGTTAGGAACGATTAACATGACAACTGCAGTTGTTACATGATCAATTGTTTGTTGAATAGAACAACCATTTTTTGCTCTTGATACGGAAAAGAGACTAGGTTTTTGCACTTGTGACTTGAGAGGATAGGTTAGGAACGTGATAAACATGACTGCAGTTGTTACATGATCAATTGTTTGTTGAATGGAACTACAATGTTTCTGTGGATAAATATTTGTATTGTGTGAGATTCCTGCTGTGTTCTTATGTATCGCTTGTAGAAAACGGCCTTGTATATTTGTAACCCATGGTTCTCACTACCTACTTACTGTAGATGCTATCTAGTCTAGTTGTAGTATAGCTCTAATAGAGTGATGATAAGTAGTGATTGATTAATTGTTCTTTTTTAACCTGTAGTGGATTTAAATTTCAACCTATTTTGATGCAACTATTTTATTTAACGAGTTTTTACAAGATATGTTATTGATGTATGTTTTGACGGTTCTCTGATTCTGCACGTAGTGCAACGCCACAATGGTAACCCAAAAGGTTAGGTAGTGTATGATTCATTTGCTAAGAGCCTAAGAGGTGAGAGAAGATTTCTTACTCGGTAATAATTAATATTCTATTTGTCAATTTAAACGGAATTATACACACACACACATTTATGCTAGTTGAAGTCTTATCTTCCTAGTTCTCTGTCAAAATTCTTTGCTTTGGGAGAATTCTATTNTTCTCTTGTCTAGCTGTTGCTAGTGGATCGGCGACAGTTCCAGATGATTCTCTGGAAAAACGTATAGCGAGTACCAAGCAGTTTGATCTTACTACTAGCCATGAAGTCCCCAACTCAGAAGAACCTGATGCTTCTGAATCTCTAGATGGACATAAAATGATTCGAGTTTGTGACAAATTAATCGATGTTTTCATGGTCGATAAACCGACTCCAACAGACTGGAGAAGATTATTAGCATTCAGCAAGGAATGGGATAATATCCGTCCTCACTTCTATAAACGATGTCAGGACCGAGCAGATACTGAGACTGATGCTGAAAAGAAGCACAAATTACTTCGGCTTCGCAGAAAANTTGTTTGTTGAATGGAACTACAATGTTTCTGTGGATAAATATTTGTATTGTGTGAGATTCCTGCTGTGTTCTTATGTATCGCTTGTAGAAAACGGCCTTGTATATTTGTAACCCATGGTTCTCACTACCTACTTACTGTAGANGAAAACTGAAAGAGGTAGTTCTATTTATACCTATAGTTGAAGTTTGATGTTCAAGTTCTGCTAATTGTTGGATATGTCCCACCTTTTGTGATTTTTGATGTACCAGTATATAACTAAATATTATGACCCTTTTTCTGTGTGATGTAATCATAAGTGCACGTCCAATGTATAATTTATCTAAGCCCCATTTTGCGCTCATTTTTACAGATACTATCTGTTTGTAGCACTTTAGATGTCTCTTTGTGCATATATATTTCATCTTTCCTTCTGTTGTAGCGATCAGGCTGACAACATCTGTCTCTAGTAGATTTTGCTTGCAGCTANAGAGAAGATTTCTTACTCGGTAATAATTAATATTCTATTTGTCAATTTAAACGGAATTATACACACACACACATTTATGCTAGTTGAAGTCTTATCTTCCTAGTTCTCTGTCAAAATTCTTTGCTTTGGGAGAATTCTATTCCACTAATTCGTGAAAAAGACGTCTCTTGGATATCATATGCTGTTACTATCTTTTGTAATAGAGGTTGTTATGCAGGAGTTAAAAAGGGTTGTGTTAGTTGGTTTGTTGGGCTGCTTANTCAACCTACTTTGATGCAACTATTTTATTGAACGAGTTTTTACAAGATATGTTATTGATGTATATTTTGACGGTTCTCTGATTCTGCACGTTGTGCAACGCCACAATGGTAACCCAAAAGGTTAGGTAGTGTATGAGTCATTTGCTAAGATCCTAAGAGGTGAGAGAAGATTTCTTACTGGGTAATAATTAATATTCTGTTTGTACAATTTAATCGGAATTATACACACACGCACATACATTTATGCTAATTGAAGTCTTATCTTCCTAATTCTCTGTCAAAATTCTTTGCTTTGGGAGAATTCTATTCCACTAATTCATGAAAAAGACGTCACTTGGAGATCATGTGCTGTTTACTATCTTTTGTAATAGATGTTGTTATGAAGGCGTTAAAAAGGGTTGTGTGAGTTAGTTTGTTGGGCTGCTTAATCAGTGGTCCTTGCAGTTCCAGTCCCTCTGCATTTTTCTTATAATACTATTTCCCGTAAAAATATACTTTCTCAAAAGATTCGGCATGCATATTATTGAAGATAGTCGCACTATCTAATATTAGAAGGGTTGTCCCCTTCAAAACCTACATTTGTACGTCCTGGTTGGAGATTTTGATCATGTCACACAGAGCTCCTGAGTCAGATATAATGCTCGTTTATTAGTCTCTGTTGGATGGCTCAACTTTGTTCCTTTTATGTCTGTACTCAGTATCTTTGAGTGCATGAGCATTGCGTTCATGGATAATAATTGTTCAAAGAAAGTTTGGTCGACTAACTTATGTTTAAATGACAGGTTCCTATCTGTCTCCTAATAGTAGAAAACGGCAATGCTTCTCTTGTCTAGCTGTTGCTAGTGGATCGGCGACAGTTCCAGATGATTCTCTGGAAAAACGTATAGCGAGTACCAAGCAGTTTGATCTTACTACTAGCCATGAAGTCCCCAACTCAGAAGAACCTGATGCTTCTGAATCTCCAGATGGACATAAAATGATTCGAGTTTGTGACAAATTAATCGATGTTTTCATGGTCGATAAACCGACTCCAACAGACTGGAGAAGATTATTAGCATTCAGCAAGGAATGGGATAATATCCGTCCTCACTTCTATAAACGATGTCAGGACCGAGCAGATACTGAGACTGATGCTGGAATGAAGCACAAATTACTTCGGCTTCGCAGAAAGCTGAAAGAGGTAGTTCTATTAATACCTATAGTTGAAGTTTGATGTTCAAGTTCTGCTAATTATTGGATACGTCCCACCTTTTGTGATTTTTGATGTACCAGTATATAACTAAATATTACCAGTATATAACTAAATATTATGACCTTTTTTCTGTGTGATGTAATCAGAAGTGCACGTCCAATGTATAATTTATCTAGCCCCATTTTGCGCTCATGTTTACAGATACTATCTGTTTGTAGCACTTTAGATGTCTCTTTGTGCATATATATTTCATCTTTCCTTCTCTTGTAGCGATCAGGCTGACAACATCTGTCTCTAGTAGATTTTGCTTGCAGCTGGATACTATATGGTGCATATTCCTTTTAGTGGCGGGACTGCAATTATTAGTTTGTTTTACCTTTTGTTGTTTATATAAAGGATTAATTTAAATATTTTCTATCTGCAGATTGATGATGATGTGATAAGACACAATGAACTTCTTCATGTTATCAGAAATGCACCATCCGAGATGAGTGAAATTGTTTCCAGACGTCGTAAAGATTTTACAAAGGAATTTTTTGTTCATCTTCACACAGTTGCAGAATCTTATTATGATGATCCAGAAGAACAAGATGGTAAAATGCTTTTCTCTCCCTTTCTCTTGTTTAAAGTTACCATAATTTTACTGGAGTTTACAATTGTCAATTACTTTATCTCCTGGCGTAGAAACTTAGTTTTTTACATATATTATTCTTCATGTGGTTGTTGAATCATGAAAATAAAGTGCGACATGTANTAACCAGTGGTCCTTGCAGTTTCAGTCCCTCTGCATTTTTCTTATATTACTATTTCCCTTAAAAATATACTTTCTCAAAAGATTCGGCATGTATATTATTGAAGTTAGTCGCACTATCTAATATCACAAAGGTTGTCCCCTTCAAAACCTACATTTGTACTTCCTGGTTGGAGATTTTGATCATGTCACACAGAGCTCCCGAGTTAGATATAATGCTCGTTTATTAATCTCTGTTGGATGGATCCACTTTGTTACTTTTATGTCTGTACTCAGTATCTTTGAGTGCATGAGCATTCATGGACAATAATTGTTCAAAGAAAGTTTGTTCGACTAACTTATGTTTAAATGACAGGTTCCTATCTATCTCTTAATAGTAGAAAACGGCAACGTTTCTCTTGTCTAGCTGTTGCTAGTGGATCGGCGACAGTTCCAGATGATTCTCTGGAAAAACGTATAGCGAGTACCAAGCAGTTTGATCTTACTACTAGCCATGAAGTCCCCAACTCAGAAGAACCTGATGCTTCTGAATCTCTAGATGGACATAAAATGATTCGAGTTTGTGACAAATTAATCGATGTTTTCATGGTCGATAAACCGACTCCAACAGACTGGAGAAGATTATTAGCATTCAGCAAGGAATGGGATAATATCCGTCCTCACTTCTATAAACGATGTCAGGACCGAGCAGATACTGAGACTGATGCTGGAATGAAGCACAAATTACTTCGGCTTCGCAGAAAGCTGAAAGAGGTAGTTCTATTTATACCTATAGTTGAAGTTTGATGTTCAAGTTCTGCTAATTATTGGATATGTCCCACCTTTTGTGATTTTTGATGTACCAGTATATAACTAAATATTACCAGTATATAACTAAATATTATGACCTTTTTTCTGTGTGATGTAATCAGAAGTGCACGTCCAATGTATAATTTATCTAGCCCCATTTTGCGCTCATGTTTACAGATACTATCTGTTTGTAGCACTTTAGATGTCTCTTTGTGCATATATATTTCATCTTTCCTTCTCTTGTAGCGATCAGGCTGACAACATCTGTCTCTAGTAGATTTTGCTTGCAGCTGGATACTATATGGTGCATATTCCTTTTAGTGGCGGGACTGCAATTATTAGTTTGCTTTACCTTTTGTTGTTTATATAAAGGATTAATTTAAATATTTTCTATCTGCAGATTGATGATGATGTGATAAGACACAATGAACTTCTTCATGTTATCAGAAATGCACCATCCGAGATGAGTGAAATTGTTTCCAGACGTCGTAAAGATTTTACAAAGGAATTTTTTGTTCATCTTCACACAGTTGCAGAATCTTATTATGATGATCCAGAAGAACAAGATGGTAAAATGCTTTTCTCTCCCTTTCTCTTGTTTAAAGTTACCATAATTTTACTGGAGTTTACAATTGTCAATTACTTTATCTCCTGGCGTAGAAACTTAGTTTTTTACATATATTATTCTTCATGTGGTTGTTGAATCATGAAAATAAAGTGCGACATGTAGTATATTATTCATTTGTATCCTATCATGCGGTCCTTGTTGGACTAAAGTCGATAAGCTGGATCAATCTATATGGATGGCCGAGACTGGATGAATCATTTAGGGCAATTCTAGTATTTTAGCCAAGGGAATAGGTTTCAAGTATAGAGTTGAGTTTGAAAGCGTTCTGGGTTTTAAGTAACTATTCACGTAAACTAAATATCTATGTGCTTATTTCTTTTTGTAAGTTTCTCTGCATTTAGGATCATGGATAATTTAATCAAGCTCAATTTAAAATGGCTATGAAAGTTAGACATGGTATACACACTCAGTTCTAAGTTCTCTTGTTCTGGTTGTGAATCCGTGACCAGAGAGGATTGCATAGTTTTTAAGTGTTGTGTATGAGCTGATGCGTTCCCTTNGTCTGTACTCAGTATCTTTGAGTGCATGAGCATTCATGGACAATAATTGTTCAAAGAAAGTTTGGTCGACTAACTTATGTTTAAATGACAGGTTCCTATCTATCTCTTAATAGTAGAAAACGGCAACGTTTCTCTTGTCTAGCTGTTGCTAGTGGATCGGCGACAGTTCCAGATGATTCTCTGGAAAAACGTATAGCGAGTACCAAGCAGTTTGATCTTACTACTAGCCATGAAGTCCCCAACTCAGAAGAACCTGATGCTTCTGAATCTC
>QRFB01001622.1:0-17731 GCA_008931105.1 Oenanthe javanica | reverse complement strand
TTTTTTTTGGTTATTGAAGGTCAAAGACATATTGTATCATTTATACATGACATCTAGAGGAAATCTTCAGAGGCTCATGCCTAAAGAGATTAGGATACTTAAGTATGTTCTTACAATTAATGACCCTGAAGAGAGGTTGGGTGCTCTAAGAGATGCTTTCACCCCTGGAGAAGAGCTTGAAGGAAAGGATGTTGACTGCTTGTACACGTATGTCTCCTACTTTTAAAGTTTATCAAGTATGATTGGTTTCTATTCAATAATTGGTCTCGTGCTTCTGTATTTTATATTGGAAGAGAAAATTGCCCAATTGCACAAATGCTGAATTAATGTTCCATGAAAAGGAAACTTGTTAAATTTCTTGCATACTGCAGTGTGCAAGAACACTCAAAACGAAAAAGGTGTATAATAAAATGTTCCCTCGTAGAGTTCTAGTTTTCTGAATGAAGTATATCTGTTTTCTGTATGTGGTGCTCTCATTTCCTCTTGCATAGGATTTTACATAGTATATGTGTTTTTAGTTCATGTGATCATCTGTGACCATGTAAACTACCCTTGACAGGTTTGGCTGGGATCTTTATATTAAGGTTTATTTATTTATTTATAATTTTGATTTTTTTTAATAATATAGTTTTTCCTTTTAACTGTTTATCCACTACCTCCATTTAGAAAACATAAGGCCCTACATCTTGAAAGAGAGGAATTAAGAATATTCGAAGTTTTAAGTGGTTCTGTTGAATGTTGTCACAACAGGACACCTGTGGAGCTGCCACACTTGGATAAAAACAGTGGTGAATGCATATCATTTTAGCAGAGAAGGCACTCTGTTAAAAGAAGCTAGGGATCTGATGAATCCGAGAATGATACTGAAACTGGAGGAGATAANTTTAAGTGGTTCCGTTGAATGTTGTCACAACAGGACACCTGTGGAGCTGCACACTTGGATAAAAACAGTGGTGAATGCATATCATTTTAGCAGAGAAGGCACTCTATTAAAAGAAGCTAGGGATCTGATGAATCCGAGAATGATACAGAAACTGGAGGAGATACAGAAGATAGTAGAAGACAAGTTTATGTAAAGCACAGTAGTATCAGTAATATATTATCAGCATTCACCGTCACCATGTTGTACTACAATTATATGTAGAGTACACGTGTTTTTGCAGAACATTGTTTTGATGAACGACATGTTTGCAGAAATTTCCTGTTGAAACAGACAAAATTAAAAACCAAGATTCAGCTTCTTCAGATTTAATCTACATATATCTAACTAGGATCGTTTTGAACGCGGGATTTTGTGTGTGGTGGTTACGAATGGATGCTTTTCGCCTAGTGAATGGGCTAAAAATTTTCAGTGCGAAATTTTTGGATATAGAGGAGAGCAGCCCAGCTCCTGTTGGATACAAGCCCTCAAGTAATATTGCTAATTTGCTATGAACCTTGCACAATAAAATATGAGAAATCTCTAAAAATTTCTCAATTTTTTTTCCAAATGATGAGTTGTTATGCAGGTTAAATGATAATAATATGAGATCCCGCGTGCATATATATGTGATCATGAATTAAAAATTGTCATGTGTTCTCCATCATTTGGGACAATTTTTGGTACCTAGAATTACTCATAAAATATTAGCCAACAATTTGTAGATAACTAGATAAGCGCAGTAGAATTTATGATAGTGTAATAAAAACTCTGTTTGGTTTATTTTATTTTCCAAAATTTGTGGATGTATATTTTTTTAAATAAATATTTATTTCTGAAAAATAAGGAAAAAAACACCCCATACTCGCACCAAAATGTATAATTTTTAGTGAGTTTATAATATTATATAATTCAATTTATTTTAATAAATTTTATATTATTAAAAATTGAACCCAAAAAATTGAAATGACACAAGACAAGTCCTAATACTCGACCATCGCATTAACCAAAATATGTAAATTAGTTTTACAAGAAATGAAAATAAACATATAATATAATCAAATGTAATAGAGTAATAGAGTAATGGAGTACTTTTTTTCAACAAAAAAAATGTAATAGAGTAATGCCCTCTTCAAAATTTAATTTTGGCAAGTGTGTGTATAAAAATCAACAATAATAGCGCTTTTACCATGTTAACAAACGTAACTTATCTTACGAAAGCAATTTAACGTGAATTTACTGAGGTTAAAAAAAAATCCATATAAATAAACGAGAATATTATTATAATTACAGAGAATTTATACTATTACAAAAATATTTACACTAAAAAACACTAACATCTTAGGGTCATCCGGTTCAGGACTTCTAGTTAGTTATTAGGTATAAATTTTGTTTATTCCAAACTCATTGGTTGAAAATTTTTAATTTTAAAACTCATAGCTCAAACTCATAAAATATGAATTTTTGATATCTTGAGTATGAGATAAAGGTATGAGAAATTAAAATTAAAATCAAAACTTTACTACTTTTATTTTTATTTATAAAATTACATGTTATTTTTTTAAATAAAATTTTTATAACGATGGTGTTTAATATTTAGTAAATAATAGTGATTTATTTTTCGTATTAACTACAAATATTTTTTTTTTATTAAAAAATATATTAAATTAATAAATTTATTCCACTATTCAACCAATATAAATGATATCATAAATGATATTTCATACACATACCAACTTAATCTGATTTCTCATTCCAACCTCATCTCACTCCATGAACCAAACCAACACTATATAATTCTCCGGAGATAATCCCAAGAACTTTATCTCCTTGTTAAATGCAAGTCATAAATGTGATTACTTTGATATACACGACATCAACATGTACCACTGTTTTTAAAGGATATTTAAAAATCGATACATTCCAAATTTTTTTTCCCGTATTAATAAATTATAGATAATCATATTTAATTTTTTATATTTATCGAACCAATAATCGTGTAATTTTATATGAATATTATTATAGATAAAACTCTTGGAACGAATGACCATTTCTTTAATTAAAATTTTATATAATAATTATAAAAAACCGTTTTAGCTAATAATTTTACATATCACTCTTGGAGATACTCTAATAAGTATAAAATAAAAAATTATGAAACAATAGTACATTATATTATATTAAAATAAAAGGCAAATAAGATATTAAAATACAAAAATGAAAAATCAATACTACTTATTAAAATATCATATATTAAAGTTTTAACACGAACACACATTTGTTTTTATTAAATAATGTAAATGTTTAATAAATTAGCTATACAAGTATACGAGATATACTAGTCACAAACTGCGCCGCATGTAACCGTTGAATAGCAAATTCAATTTTTTTAAATACATGTTCTGCCCACCCTGTCAGAGTTTATTATTACCGCATTTTAAATTGTTAGAGTTTATTATTACCGCATAATTAGGAAATTGAAGAGATGTATACACACACCTATGACTCCTATGACTTCATGAGTCTATATACATATCATGATATCAAATCCCCACTGCCCCACTGGACTCAACGCTCCCACATTTTACTTTGGGCTTGTCTAGTACTACTCCATATAAATAGATACATGTTGTGTGTGTATATATATATATTTACGAGGAGGGTGTGTGTGAGTGTGTTCCATATAAATGTGACCTCCCACACGCAAACTCACACAATACCCCCCTCTCCCTTCTCTCTCTCTCAATCTCTCTCCGCCACCTCCCTCCTCTCTCTCTATCAATCTCTCTCCGTCACATCCTTTCACACTCTCTCTCTCCGCCACCTCCCTCCTTTCTCTCCCAATCTCTCTCCGTCACATCCCTTCACACTCTCTCCGGCATCTCTCTCTCTGAATCTCTCTCCAGCCTCTCTCTCTAATCTAATACAAAAAAGGAAGAGATATAATGATGGGGGATGATAACTGGGCTGAAAAGGCTTTGACAGACGACTCCATTGTCGTCTCCCTACTCGTACAAATCAAACACCAACAACACCACCACCACTCATATCCGGCGCCGTTCCGGTGGGGAAACCGTCAACTCCGTTCAAAACCACCATCGTCCAAAGACCAACGACACACATCAACAACCAGATGCAGCCCCACGACGCCGCTGTCATGGAGCGACGGCTGCGACACCTCCGCCGCCAGATCTAAGGTTCGTAATCATGACGTCAGCTCGCCGGATCTGTCACCAATCCCATCCTCTTTTCATGCTCTCTCTTTTCCCAATTCAATTCAATTTTATATTTTATAAAAAATCTGTATGTATACATGTATGTATCTATATGCGTGTGTTGTGTGAGTTTTTGACTATGACATTGTATAGGAGGGAGGGAGAGTAAGAAAGAAACATACATTCGTTTGTCGCTTTTGCTTTTTTACTATTTTACCCCTATCTTCTTCTTCTCTCCTTCTTCTTGTTTCTTCAGTTGTGTATATATATTATGGGTCTGTATGTATACAACAGGAGACATGAAAAGAAAAAAAAGGAGAAAGTGTCACGTGAGGATAATTAAGATTTAAGTACGTGATGATAATTAAGTTTTGTTTTTGTTTGTAATACAAAAGGGGTTATTATTATGTTTATTATTGGAATAATTAATAATTAATTTTGGTAGATCCGAGCGAAACTTCGGGTACACGCACCCATTGTTGTTTGCTTTTATTTCATTTTCTGGATTTTACATAACTAGAGTGGTAAATGCATATTCTCTATCATTTTAGGTTCGTGTCTGACTCATCTCGAATTTACGATAAATTTAATTATTCAAAAAACATATAATTCGAAGATAATGTTTGGATCCAGATTTTTGGAACATTATATGTATAATAATATTATTATTATTATTATTTTGATGGGGTGAATGTGGTTGGTCAAGTGGGGGTGGTGTGGTTCTGCCATGGATTACAATTTACATTTTTACATACATACATACGTACAGTATATGGGGGTTTGGTATGCATTGTTCTTATATATACTTGTACGTGTTTATTAGTCCGCTGTTGACTTTTTTATATATACACACACAAGCCCCCTTGAATTTGTACGTGTTTTTATAAATGAATTTTATTTGTATTTTTATGTTGATTGTTATCTTTCGTTCCCTTGTCTTTTATTCCCAATATTAACTGGTCTGTCTGTATTGTTTAAAAAAAAAAGACTTGTGGGGTTGGTAGACCGTAGATGCTTTGGGGTGGGTTTCTTCACGTGACCCCAAATAAATGGGTCATATTCTAATGTATGGGACCCTAGGATTTATTTTATTTTATACTCGATTTTAAAATAATATTTTTTTCCGGTTCCAACACCATGAAGTCTGTATTTTTATTTCGATAAATAATAAACTCGATAAAGTAATTTTTTTCGAAAGATTTTTGCCTGTACATGTCATTTCAATTGAGTTATGAAAGTGTAGAAATCCAAAGTGACGCATATTTTACACAGCTTAGTTTTGTTTTGGTTGAGGTAGATTCTTGAATGTTGAATTATAAGGTCTAGAAATTTGTTTTACTACTACTACTAGTAGTAATATCTTTTGGAGGGTGGGGTAAAATGGCAGTGGCACACCTCAATATTATATTGTATCACTTGTCTCTTTTCTATTTTGGTTTTATCTTTTGAAATATGAAGAAAGATGGCGAGGTTAAAATGGTTTAATGTATGCATTCTGCAGGGTACTTGTGCTTATGAAACTGGAACAACTACTGCTTGTAAGAAATCAAGAAAAAAGAAGGTAATCTTGTTGCGCCGAGAACACCATTTATTTTATTGTGGTATGATTATGGTTCTGTCTATGTTGTACTGATGCGATTTTCGTGTGATTGGGCAGACTTTCACCGAGCTTAGAGAGGAAGAAAGTTATTTGATGAACGAAAGGGCGCATTTGGAGAAAGTATGCTCGAATAACAAATTTACAACTACTCTCTGCTTAATTTTCTGTGTGTCCTCTAGTATACTATACTGATATTTATTCTGTTTTAATTTAAACAGCAGTTGGCATCAGTTCATGTAATATTGAATGAACAAAGATACAGAGGAGATAACTTGAAGAGGATCAAGGTTAGCTTTTCCTCTCCTGTGTTTTGATTTGTGATTTTAATAGGGGTTCATGTAGGAAATAATATAATGTGGTGTTGGATTTGTACTGTGAAAAGTCGATAACTTCTGTTTCTTGCAATATTTTACATTATTACTAACAAATACTGAAAGATACAAAGTTGAGCGTAGTATTTTTTTTCTTTTATGTCAATAGGACAAACGATGTCTTTCCCTTTGTGTGCATATTGCTTAATGAAGCTCATCTGACCTGGTTTTTCATGTATACAGCTTGATTTCCAAGGACCCTCTACAAATGAAATGCTTGCCGTACGGGATGGACCACTGCCCACGATATTCTTTCACTGTCGACAACCAGAAGCATCTTTAAACAACCAGAATAATTTAACCTTCCCGAGACGAGCGATAAATAATGATCCTGAATCCTCCAGCTCCTGTAAACCATCCAGGGATAATAAAAGCCGGGATAGATGCTTCATTTTACCGGATCTCAATATGACGCCTGCTGAGGACCCAGGTTGTGAGGGTTCATTTCGAGAAGCATAACCTTGATATAGTAGCAGTGGCTTGGTCCAATAGAAGGTGAAGTGTTAAAGCCAATTCTGAATGCATACATATTGGCCAAAGAACTATATGTTATTAGATTCTCAGTTTCAAAATTAGAGATTGATTTCTAAAGCATTACGAATCACTTGTTTCTAAATTTTGAATGGACTAAATAGGAAGTTATGTCTCTATTATGCAATGGGGGTTGGCTCAACCATACTTGTCGACCTTTGATCCAGAGTTATGTATATCATTGCCATAAACAGCTGGAAGGCAATGTTCAATAGGAGTAGCATATATCTTGTAGGATAATTTGTTTTTACGAGACTGTAGTAAATTAATTCTCAATGCCCTAAGCCCATAATTATTAAAAAAAATAGATATCCGTCCTTCCAGTTTTGGAGGTATGCTGGTATTAGTATATATCTACAGCTTCTTATCTCAGTTCTCAATGTTGTTTATTTTTTTCTCTGATTTTTGTGGCCGGCTTGTATATCTTAAAGCTGTTATATAGGGATGCAACTTGTTTTTAGCATGGATTCTTTTTTACTGCTGCTGCATATATTTCACTTAGAAAAACTGTGTAGTGGCATATAGGATTTATGCAGGAAGATGCAGAGACTAAACATACTCGCAATGTTTCATTAGGCAGCAAAGCACGGGAGGGTAAAGATGTACAAGGCCTAAGAAGCGCAGATCTGGCTTCAGTTACAACTGTTTTTCAAGGAAGAAATCGGTAAAAAGAAAGAAAACGTGACATGTAACTCAGAATCAATTTTAGGAGAGCGGATTAATCAGATGTAAGTTAGGGATGCTGCAAAGGGAGGCTCGTGAATGGAACATGTAGATAAAAACACTTCCATTAACACAGTTAACCCATACTACACTTGCCCTAGAGGTACTCTCATTTTTTGTATACTAAGGGGGCGGTTGGATGTACTTTAGGAATGAGAATTGGAAATGGAGGGTATGAGAATGGAGGTTAATTTACCCACCTAGAGAGAATGAGATTCCCACTCCCCACCACTAAATCACGAATTTAAACACGGGATTGAAGTTCCGATTTTCGATAACCGGACTCTAACCATGAACCAAATACAACAGGTAGATCTATAAGACATATACGAACACATACTTCACAAGCAATATAGGACATACACGAACACGTACTTCACAAGCAATGCATTTATCAAATTCAAATTTCAAAGTGGTGCATAAAAATCTTCGTGAGTACCGGAACGAATCAATGGAAAGGAAAACTGTTATGAAGTCATTAATACTTCCAACTACAATTTATGTTATATATTTAGTTGGTGAGTATCTATAGTACCAAAGTGGGAAACTAGTAGCCAGTAGGCATTGGCAAGACTTCTCAACTCTAATACGTTTCGAGGGGTTAGAAGTAGGACTTACAATATGATTTTATTTATGTTACTATCACTCAATACTTTCTTTTGAGACACTTGTGTACGTTATGTGAAGCAACACACCTAAAACATAAACCTGTGTGTTATATATTTTTTGTTTTTCATATTATTAAACCAAATCACGTAAAACTATATAAGTGTACGAGGTATATGAGCAATAAATTGCGACACAAGTCCTCATAAATAAATGAAAATACAATGTATGTGTATGTACTGTATATGTTTTTCTTCTAGCCTGAATGTAACACAAATTTAAAGATGCATGCTGAAGTATTCAAGAACAGAAAAATAGACCAACTGTTCAATTTCTCAACATCATTTTTATGTTTGTCCTCATAACACCAATTTTTTGAGAGTTGTAAATTATAGACCATCTTATTAGGGGGATCAAGAAATAAATTTTACGGGAAGCACTAGATTATTTTTAAATAGACATCTATAAAATATTTTTGAGGGAGAAATTCAAAAATAAATTCAGTCTATTGGTTTGGCAGCTAAGAAATTCAAAAACTATTAATTGCAACTACCTCAACACACAATTCTACAAGTAACTGCTTGCAGACATTTAACTACACTTCCTCCTCATCTAATTCACATTGGCATGCTCTGCACTGTGCATTTGATATATACATGTTTATGTTCCTCTATAGAAGTACACATAAAAGAGAAATGGGTTCTGGTTATATGTTGCTGATCATGATAATGCTAAGCTTTACTGTAGCAATGATCACATACAATACAATTGTCTCAATTCAATCCTTCAAACAAGAGCTGCCAGTTGAGTCAAATGGTGATGTTTTCGCAGTGGATCCTGTCATCGAGATGCCTACCGACAGAAAATCAAGAAGCAATAGTTCCGAAAACAAGAAGAAGAGAATGTTTCACACAGCAGTGACAGCTTCTGAAGGAGTTTACAATTTATGGCAGTGTAGAATAATGTACTACTGGTTCAAAAAGTTCAAGAATGGGCCTAATTCTGAAATGGGAGGGTTTACAAGAATTTTGCATTCAGGGTTTCCGGATGATTACATGCATGAGATCCCTACTTTTGTTGTTCAACCACTTCCAGATGGATTGGATCAGGTATTCATAAGAATTAGCCCATCTCTTTTTCTTGTGCATATATTATTTATTTGTTTTTCGATACTGGATGTATTTTCTGATGAATTTGTATTGTGTTAGTTCATGGATCAATTTTAAAAAATTTCGATGACTCAAATTTTAGAAAGTGTGATAGTTAAGGTCATCACACTCATTGCTTAAGGATATATAATTTGGTTTTTGTCAATGATTTGATGAATTTCCTATAGCATTTTTATTCATGCACTGGAGGGGGTAGATTAACACAAATGATTTGTTTCAAGTAACAGCATATTTAGGCTTGTTAGAGGGGCAGGAGCAGTTCACATGACCATTAGAAGTGTGCTATCTAAGTAGGTGGCACTCTTTGCACCCTTACTTTTATAGTGTATGATTCTTTTTCTGCTATTAATTAGCCTGTTATATTTTACTATTTTAGTATCTATTTATTGAATGTCATACTGTGTTGTATTTATGATGCCAGTTTTTTGGGGGGGAAATTAAAAGAATTTCTATATTTTTTTCAGTTTAAATTGTATATTTTCCTTAAAAAACCAGGAGTCGTTACGTAAACCAACTCTCTAGGAGTAGGGGTAGGATTAACTTGGATCCTGTTTCTGAGTGGTTCATATTGTAGATAATTGGTTTGGTTCAAGGATTATATTTTGTAGTTAATTGTGTTACTGAACTACTTGAGCAATAAATCCAATAATAAAGATTTCTAGGGACAAGTGGCCTGTGCTTGTCCAAAACTCACTAGAAACAAACCCTTTACCATTCTCGGTACTAACTAAGCTGAAACTTAACTAATCGCCATGATCAGGATTTCTTGGGAGTTAGGAGTAACCATAAGTTCAAAACTCATGTGAGGAAGATTTTATATTTATGTTACACTATTTAAGGAGGTGTAATCTTATATTGAATATTAACTTGAAAAAATTATATTAATATGTGACCCAAATCTCTTGCAGGGTTATATAGTACTCCATAGACCTTGGGCTTTTGTTCAATGGCTGGAACTAGCAAACATCGAGGAAGAGTAAGCATACATTTATGAATAAAGTTTTTTCTTGTACTTCTTGTCATCATAAATGCGGAGTCTTGATTTTGGATGAAATAGATAAGTGTTGAATATATAATATTGGATTTCATCTTGAACTCATTATCCTGATAAACAACTTTGTTGGTTTTATGAAAATTGTTTTGATAAAAAATTAGTGCAATTTTTATATTTTTCTGGTTCGGGTGCTTGATTAGTCTCTATCTCTAAGCTGCATCCCTATGTATAGTTAGTATCAAGAGCTCGGTTGTGAGGCTTAGAGAAGTAGTGGGAGAGAAATAATAAAAAATTGTTAGTGACAAGTGTCAAGTTTGATGGAAAAGATTATAATTTTCGGAAGATACAAATTGAGGATTATCTGGATCAAGAATGTTACATAAACCTCAAGAGAGGAAGCATCAATAGTCCATTTCGTAGAGAGATTGGAATCTGTTGGATCACAAGCTTCAATGATCGTCCTATTTAGGTTGAAACAAAGTGTTGTGCACTATGTATGTCTAGTCAAGGAAACAGCCACTCATGGACTAATAAAGGCAACTAGATAGAACATTTCAGTAATCAGTGCATGAGTACAGAAGCTTTTAAGGATAAGAAGTGGAAAGATGAATCAAGAAATGTAGGAAGAACTGAAAGTTCAGATGACGCAGGAATTTCTAGTGATCCAAGGTAGAAGAGGAGATGTATGATTGCTCGGATGTCCTTAAAAATTGAAGTTCTTTACTTGGTAATCGTTCAAATTGGGTGTTGAATCTCATATGACTCTAAACAGAGATTGGTTCGACTCCAGTGAAAGTAGACCAGGTGTAGCGANGAACCAGATCACATTATCATGAAACCAATACCAAACTTGTCCCAAGATGGCTTTCCAGCCGCATTCCCATTTGTCTATATTGAACCTAAGAAAGAAGAGGCCATTCTTCGAAAATTCTTCCCAGAAGAAAAGGGGCCTATTACCAACATTGATCCCATAGGGAACTCTCCTGCCATCATTCACAAGGCACGTACCTTGCTTTCTAACTTAATTGCATAGTGTAACGTTATATTTTATGTTTTCACTGTCAAGTATTTTCCTAATGATGTTATGTGACCTGGCTTTTAGGAACTTCTACACAAGATTGCTCCAACTTGGATGAATATTTCATTAGCTATGAAAAAAGATCCTGAAGCATATGTATCTTTCGAGTGGGTGCTGGAGATGTAATTTGCCTAAACTCGAACCACGTAAATATGAATTTCGGTTCTCCCCTATAGCATTTGTTTCATTAGTAAGAACCTTACAGGTATGCTTATGCTGTCTCATCAGCTCTTCATGGTGTGATTAACATCTTATACAAGGACTTCATGATACAGGTTTGTTGTAACTTTATATTTCAGCTTCTCTCTTCCTTCACTCTCTTCAATTTTCTTTACCTAAACAGGTGAAATTGGAAATATCAAGTTCATCATTATCTCCTTGAATTAACTTTATAGCAGTCAGACAAGATGAGTTGCATCTGCTCATATTTGTTGCATAATCTGGTTGGCTTTATATGTCGACACTGGAAAATCTTAAGTGTCTCTTTTTAATAGCCATTACAATGATTTGAATTTTTCTTCAACATCTCAAGTTCATAGAGATAGCTGGTTCCAAAAAAATTTGTGTTGTTTTTGTATATGGATAGGATACAACAGCCAACCTGTTCAGTTCGTAAATTCTATTTCATGTGATTGGTTTAGTTGTCAGCAAACGTATAGCATGTATTTATTTTTATCTTTTGAATACAATCTTGTTGCCACCGACGATGACTGCACATTTTGGTGGCATTCTGGAATTAAATTTTATAATGATCCAATTTGTGGAGTAGTGACCAAATCAATCAATGGGATCAAGACGGTAGTTTTCGAATCTCGATAGAGTCATCCGTGTATGATTATTTAAATTTGTGATTGACCCTCACCAAGAAAGAAAAAAACTTGATTGCACAGATCAAATTACACAAGTTTTATATTGCATTTGCTTCATGTTTAACAAAGTTGAGTATAACATCTATTAGATGGTTGCAGAGGATTCGTTGATCTATTTTTAAGTCTAAATGATTGCAGAAGGTCTTCCTCGGACTTTCTACAATTAGCAGGATAACAATAGTTTACAACAAGTATTTTCATTTGATATGCTTACTTCTGATTCTCGAAAGTGCAACAGTTATTCCAGTTTCATGGTTACTAAAATTTGTTTATAACGAATAACAGCCTCCTTGGGATAGGGAACTAGGAAACAAGTACATACTCCATTACACTTATGGATGTGACTATGATATGAAGGTATTTATTTAGTTATTGCATTTTCGAATTATGCAGATAAAGTAGTTTAGGCAATCTGTGTTCTTGTACATATCTAAACATGTTTTTTTCCATTGAAATAATTTTTTGGTGCTGTTTATATCCTAATAATCTAATATTACCATTTCTTTTGTAACATTCAGGGCCAGTTTATGGATGGAAAGTTTGGTGAGTGGAGATTTGACAAAAGATCTTATGAAACTACATGGCCTTCAAGAAACCTTCCATTGCCTCCCACTGGTGTGCCAGAAAGTGTGGTATGTCACATTTTTCAAACATTTGCTCCTCTTAAAAATGGCTTCAAATGATTTGGCAATTTGTACCAGATAAAATATTTATAAATTTAAATACACATTTGGTTTTCGAGAATCGAGATATTATTCGTTGATTTTTGCTAGAAATATATATAAACAGCTGTGTTTTATTTTCTGCTTAATCGATAAGTTTTTTGTTGACAGGTTACTCTGGTGAAAATGGTGAATGAGGCAACATCCAACCTTCCTAAATGGGGGTCGTAACTTAAGCAGTAGTGGCACAACTGTATAATTTGAGACTGTATTTCTGTAAATACTGCACAACTGCACAAGGATAATAAAGTGATATGTACAAAATTATTAAACACAAACTCAACATGCTAAGAGCAGGTCCACAAAGTCCTAAACTGTTGTCCTAAACTAAAATTTAGGGAACTTTGAATAAACNCCACAAAGTCCTAAACTGTTGTCCTAAACTAAAATTTAGGGCACTTTGAATAAATGTGTTCTCCAACAATGTCCTAGTAGTACCCTAAAATAATCATCACATTCCTTATTAAGGGCACCACTGCACATGTCTTATTTCATTTTTATCAATAAAATATTCACTCCCCTCCTTTTTTATACTTCTTTTCCTTTCTTTTATCTTTTTAAATATAAATATAATTTAAATATACTATTATTTTAATAATAGGGCACGAGAATATGAAAAATTATTGGAGTTGATGTATGTGTATAATGTCTTAAATCACTAGGACATTATATTTTATTATAATTATTAGACATCTTGTAGGATATTGGTGAACTTGCTCTAAGAGCAGGTCGTAGGTGTGTTCATGAGCCGGGTTGGAGGTATTTTTTTATCCAATTTAATTGATTTGGTTTAAAAATTTTCAATTCGTTATGTTAAAAAATACTCCATTCGTCCCATTTTAATGATGTTTGACTTTCTAACACACATATTAATGTATAAAAAATAATAGTTATATTTGGATAAAAATTTTAATTCTTATATCAAATCATAGTTTAGATTTTTAAATTTAGATCCATCATTAATTTACAGTTGTAGTGTTTGAATTTGGATCTATCAATAAAATTGTTGCTTTGTTGATTGTCTTTCCTAAAATAGGATCCAGACCTTTGAGCATTTGGATTCTTTCTAAATTTTAGCTTGGAGAATTTCCTTGTCAAAAAGTGTTCATCAATTTCCTCCAAATCTTCTAGAGTGTAAGAATCATTTTCCTCAACCTCGGTTTTACCCTTCTTGACCCTTGACTATGTCACATTTGAACTTACAACTTCAATAGTACCATAAATTTCATGTCCTTCACTTGATTGGACGTCTTTTCCCTTTACCATCAAAGTCACTGTCTTTTTTTCTTTGATTCTTCTCAATCATTTCATCTTGTTGCATCTCAAGCTCATTTGTCTTGAGTGCACCATACATGTTTTCAAGAGTGTAATATTTGAAGTCCTGAGACTGTCTTATGAAAACAAACATCGGTTTCCATGCTTTTGGAATAGATCTAAGAAATTTTAAATTTGTGTCTTCAGTAGCATATACCATACCATACAATTTTAATTCATAAGCAATTTTTGAAATCTACTATAAATATCATTGATAGATTCACCACACTTGAAATGAAAAGCTTCATACTTCTGAATTAACATTTGCATCTTATTTTTCCTCACTTACTTAGTACCCTCACATAATCTTTGCAGGGTTTCCCATACTTCTTTGGATGTAGTGCAATTGATAACATTGTCAAACATATATTTATCCCAACCATTGAATATAATATTCACGACTTTCTTGTCCTTGTGAACTTCTTATTCATCCTTATCTGTATATTCTGAGACAGGCTTGGGAACAAGTTTATCATGTGCTTAAGGTCCATCAGGGTTAACACCAGTAACAATCTTAATTGGTACATGTGGACCAATCTCTATGCAACACACAAATGAAATATCAAGTATATGGAAGTAGGTGCAGGTGTATCTTTACCTTCCAATGAAAGTAATCTTCCTAGCTTCTGTAACATAAGAATCTTCACACCTGTGTCTTTGTGACCATAATGACTTTTGATCTTAAAACTTTATTTATGTTGAAACCCCAGTTTTGATACCAATTATTAGTTAGATAATCCTCTAAAGTCACTATATATTTGGGTTGGGTTGGGTTGGGTTGGGGAGGGGAGGGGAGGTTGAATACAAATACAGAATTTTAAAATTTTCTTTCACTTGTATTCAAAACACCTTTGAAATATATCAACTAATAAATTTGAACTAGTAGAAAAATATTAAAATTTAAGAACAATAACACCAATGTTTAAAAATGACTGATGAATTGATTTAATCGAGTAGAGGTAATTTTTGCTCTTTAGAAATATATGACTAAAAACTCAGTTGTTTTTACAAAGTAGAGATATGACTTGTTTTTATCATTTTGCTTAAGAGTACTTCGCAAGTAGTATCCTTAAAAATAAAACTTGTAAAAGAATATTTTCTACTTTGTTCTACATTTGTTTATATACTACAAATATTTTTATAGAATTTCTAGTTAACAGATAAAACAATATATTTCTAAACTAGAATTCTACTACTTCTGATTTTCTCTTCTACATTGTTCAATTTGAGGAATGCTTTTGTCCTTGCATTCTCCCAAGAATCAGCTTCTCTTAGAGTCTTCATTGTAAGACAAATTTGACCGTCTTCCAGTTGTTCAGTCTCTGCAAAGATTCCTGACACTCTTTTGTCTTTTTGTACCTTTGAATTGTGGCTACCAACTTATAATTAACTATTAAGCTTATCAGTCGACTGATCTTTGCATCCATCGATCAATATGATATTTGTTGATTGATATGTTGTCTATCGACTGATATGTTGTTTATCGATATATCAATCGATGAGTCTTTATCCATTGACTTCAATCTACTATTAACTTTGTCATCCATTGATTTCAACATCAATCGTTGATCATCATTCACTTATGAGATTTTCACATTCAAATATTCAAACTTTGGTCTCCTATCTTCACATCTGTTGATGAACCTTTATCAATTGAAATCAATAACATCAGTCGACATAGTAAACATTATCCATTGATTCAATTAATATATCATTATATAAGAGTCCTGAACTAACTGTTACAGATAGAACAACTATCTATCTCATTATCCGTTGATGAGATTATTTAAACTGATAATAAGTTTTCTAATCAATGGATATTTATAAAACACATATCCATTGACTAGTTATAAAAATTGAATTACAAGATTATGATTCTAAGTGTATATTATCATCAAAACTACATAATTTTTAACAAATTATAATATAAAAAATATAAATAGAACCTGAAAGTAATAAATTTATTATATTATAAATACAAAGGTATAAAACTTATAAAAATTACAATTGGTACAAAATTAATATTTGATACTAAATTTTCTATAACAATATTCATCTAATGTAGTTAAATTTTACACTATTATATTGTTATATTAGAGTTAATTTTACACTATTCATTTGATGTAAATTTTACACAATTACGTTGAGTTCACTTGGATAGAATATCTAGCAGAATAAAATGAGATTTATACTTACATTTATAGCGATTGTTAATTATTTTTATTCATTTTTTTAAAATAAATTAAATTAGAATTATAACCCATCATTTTTTAAAGGTATGCTCCAATTCTTCCGTTACTCATTTTTCCATAATCTTTTCAATGAATTTTTTTTATTCTCTCATTTTTGTTCATATTGGGCCTCTTTGTCTTATCTTATAAAAATTAATTTTAACTTAAAGTGAATAAATGACATATAAGTGATAAAAAAATTTATTACTTATAAGTTATTTAGGTTTTTGGATAATTTAACTTATAAGTTAGTGAAGAGTTTGGTAAATTATCTTTATAAGTTGGGTATAATTTCTTTTTCCNTTACTCATTTTTCCATAATCTTTTCAATGAAAATTTTTTATTCTCTCATTTTTGTTCATATTGGGCCTCTTTGTCTTATCTTATAAAAATTAATTTTAACTTAAAGTGAATAAATGACATATAAGTGATAAAAAAATTTTATTACTTATAAGTTATGTAGGTTTTTGGATAATTTAACTTATAAGTTAGTGAAGAGTTTGGTAAATTATCTTTATAAGTTGGGTATAATTTCTTTTTCCTGATTAAATTATTGAAATACAAAATCTATATACAGAGATATTGGAATACAAATTACTAAACCAAAAGAAGTTAGTTAAGCACAAAAAATTTATGGAAATTTAACAGCAATATTATCACGTTTTGTTATCCACATATCATTAACGTTAATCTCTCTTTAGATATCTTCATTCCTATTATTATTTCTTGAAATAAAACTATCGGGAATTAAAGTTTCTCTTCCAACATTTTATCAACAGTTTAAAACACAATATAATTATGAATCACTTTTTTAGCTAATTTATGTATTTATTAGATAAATTGACATATTCACTAAAATAACAAATCTACCTTTCCACATTCCAAATATTCATTCCATAACCATTCTAAATGAAGAATGTAGATGATTAAAATTTTCTTTATACTTCGAGGTACATGTGCGGTACCATCAACCCGACGAAAATCCTGAATGTGATATCTTATTCTTGAATCTTTGTACGGAGCCATATATTTTGTTTTGTGTGCCTAATCTGCATCTACAAGATAATATTTATTTTCAGTTGGATGTGAAAAATTAAGTTCACTTCTATCTCTAATCTCGATTAATATTTTGTGGTGTTTTGATATAAGGATTAATAAAATTATGATGGTTTTTTATTTAACCCGTTGTTGTGTCACTTATTTATGGGTTTTTATTGAACAATGAACATTATATGCATGAAACTTTATTTTTTTATTGTTAAATTAGATGTCATCTTATTAAATTTGGATTTCAATCTTATCTCAAATACTTATGATTATGTATTGCATTTTGTATGTGGTTGTCATTTTAGAGGTGTACAATAACTTATAAATTGAAATCTTTTAAAA
>QRFB01001621.1:49552-63927 GCA_008931105.1 Oenanthe javanica | reverse complement strand
AAAACAGACTGGAAGGGCAGAAACGCACGTGATTAAAGGGCAGTGCCCCGCTAGGCGCTAGGCGCTAGGCGCTAGGCGCATGTCCTGTCTTTTTGGGACCCACCAATTATAGGGGANGCGCATGTCCTGTCTTTTTGGGACCCACCAATTATAGGGGATGTTTGACTTAACTTATAAGTAATAAGTTATTTTTTTTAAAAAAGTATTTTCATATTTTTTTTTGAAAATTAATATTTATTTTAGAAATTTAAGACCAAATCTTATTTCCAAATTTGAAAATAAGTTACTTATTTTCAGAAAGAGTACATATATACCAACTTTTTCAGCTTATAAACAGCTTATAAGCTGCGCCAAACGGGGTCATAGTAGCTTGTCTTTTATTCATTCTTCTGTACCCGTGATTGCGTTCCATATTGAGTATTTCCATTCACCGATGATAGCAAGTGTACCTACAAAACTACTCCCTCGGTTCCATTTTATTTGAGTTGCTTTGATTTTCACGGAGATTAAAAATATATATTAAAAAAAGAATAAAGTTAGTTGAAAAGTGAGTAAAATAGTCAGATCTATCAATATTTAATAATAGATTTGAGATAGTGGAGGAAAGTAGTGGATATAATAGTATTTATTTAATAAAAAAAGAGTATAAAATGGAGAAGTAGTGGGTGTAATATTAAAAAGTAGTGTACAAAAATAATAAGTATAGTAGGTTCATTCTTTCTTGGACGTCCCAAAAAGGAATAAGAATCATATAAAATGGGACGGATGGAGTATAAATTTGTAAACAGGTACCGGGCGGGAGAATATATATTTTGTGTGGTTGACACTTTGAAACAATCCGCAAAAACACAATAATATAATACGAGTGATTGTGTGTGCAAGTAACAGAACAATGTATGATTATGAATAAAACGGTTCAAGTGTATGACTATGAATAAAACGATTAAAGTGAAAGCATATGAAACGGAAGATGTCTCGATTCCAGTGTAAAACTGTCTCTTTAAAGCTATTTCCCCTCCGACCGTATGCACATAAAATGAGGACACGATGATCATGGTTACGAAGAACCCTAAGACCTACATAAGATGTAACAATCACGGGTTGTGTTGAGGACGACTGTGTCTAGGTTATGAGATGATGTATAAGATGTATATATAGGTGGGTTGTGTTGAGGACAGCTGTACCCTAAGACATATATAAGATGTATATATAGATTTGAGAAAACTTGTGCACTACATAATTGTGGTCCGGATTTATCCGGCCCAAATTTTGTTGCATTCGTGTTCGCTGATCGCACACGCGGAAAGCCCGAAAACTTGCGAAACCACGAAATTAACCCTCTACACAATTGTGGTCCAGATCTATCGGGCCCAAATTTTACTGCATTTGTGTCCGCTGGTCGCACACGTGGAAAGCCCGAAAGCTTGTGAAATCACGAAATTAACCCTCGAATCACGAAACCACGAAATTAACCCTCGAAATCCCATGATTTGCACCCCGCGCACGTGGGTGGTGGATCAATACCATACTAACACAATTAAACACTACATAAGTGTTCTACTATATAAAGTCATGGAAACAACTTTTCCAATTCAATGTAGGATTTAGGGCCTGTTTACTTCAAAGAAAATTTTTCCACTTTTCATTTTCTAGTTTTCTTAAATTTTCTGGGTTTTCTTTTTCTTAAAAAACTACTGCAAAAATGAGAAAACGTGTTTCAAATACATCATTTAGTTGAAATCATTTTCGTTTCCTTAAATTCATGTATCTCAGTCCTCTTTTTTTTGTCACAATGTATTTTAGTACTTAATTATATTTATTAACATATATTCACCCATTATAATGATATTTTGAATGTATCATTTCTTCGAACTTTAATTTTCATTCACAAATTTGAATTTAACAACCAAAAGTAGAAATTTACATGAAAGGTAANATCATTTCTTCGAACTTTAATTTTCATTCACAAATTTGAATTTAACAACCAGAAGTAGAAATTTACATGAAAGGTAATATTCTTTGTAATTTTCTTATTAAATGAGTTCTAAATTTCAATCATTATAAATTTATTAAACCAACACATAAATAAAATAACATAATTATAAATTTATTAGTTATTTTTGTTATTTAACGCATTAAAATAATATCAAAATCTAGCCGGACATTTTTATTTAAGTGACAAATGACTAACCTTTTAAATTATTTACTCTAGTTTTAATTATCGTTATAAATTACAAATTATTCTAATAGTTAAAGTGTAAGTTATCTTATTATTAATGTTTTGTAATTCTAGTAATTCCTTTTGAATTCTTTATATTATAGAAGATGAAGATAGATAATTATTTACTAAATTAATGCATTCCCGTATATCAAACAAGAAACAAGTTATATATAAAATAATGAGCTTGTGAAGGTTCGACGATGGCTCTTTAGAACAAGTCTACCGTGTTTTTCATTTTTCAGAATTTAGAAAACACGCAAACATTGTTTTCCAGAATTTTCTAAAATGCAGTTATAATTCAGAAAACCTTGTTTTCCAGTTTTTTAGTTTTCTTTTCAAAAAATATCTCATTTGAACATGTTTTCTGCCTTTTCAATTTTCTTACAAAAATTTTCTGGAAAACTGTTGAAGTAAACAGCCCCTTAAGTTTTCATTCTTTATTTTCCACTTTCAAGTGACCAACTTTGGATCATCATATCTCATTCATCTCTTGATCATTTTAAATACTTAAATATGTGTTGAAAAGCTCTCACAGTGAAAAACGTATTCCAATCATAACTTGGTGCACGCACGCACCCAAGAAGTACTCAAACTTAGGCTCAAAATGACTTGACATGTGGAGTTTATACCGACATTTTCCAACAGACACTTCTCTTAGGAATAAACGGATATACATTGTTGCATGTGATATTAATTAAGATAGCCTGCCTTGGTAAATTATTGTTGCTGATGTCTGTGTGGATACGTCAGAATTGAATACAGAAACATAAATCGCAAAGAACAAATCAGTAGAGATTGCAAAGATCATAAAAAATCACAGATATGACGAGTGTGCGGAAGCGAAAATTTAAAATATCATCAATTAAATGATGATTTGAAGAGTCATAAATGATTGATGAAGTTCTGATATCATCTCAATATTCTTGTAAATCAAAAAAAATATATGTTTTTATATATGTATTTATCATAAGAAGAAGATACATTGAGTAACCAAATAGAACTTTACATCTTCTCTGAGGAGAACATATGTAGACTAACTGAAGTTGCGAGTCGTTGGATATATATATCATACTTGATGACAAAAATATTTTTCGATTTTTTAGGACATCATAGGTTCTTAATTCGTGCCTTTCTGGCAGAAAGAATATAATAGAGATGTAGAGAAGACTAAATCTAAAACAGGTTGTAGCATCGATGCTGGGCACATCACATGTTATTTTACTGAGTGAAGTACGTAGTGCAGTGTTTTATTATTTGCTATAGCGGCACTTTATCAATAGCTAGTCAGTGATAATGAACAACTACATAATTATAACCAAGTACGCTTCATCTAGGGAGACGATCACTTGTAATTGTTTTTCTTCTTTTCTATTTGGGTAAAAACAACTTATAAAAATTCGCTTATATACAACTATAATTTGAATGATACAACGAATATTTTTACCTGAACTGCCTCTAGTTATCTAACACTGAAAGCACATGCGTGGAGACGTCCACTTGAATGTCAGACTTGAGAAATATATATATAATTTGTTTTCTATCCAATAAAATAAAATACACTTAGTCGTCACGACACCTTCCAACATCTTGTTAAAATCATATAGTCATATGCCCATGTGCAGATGTCCGTTAGGTTTATATTACTAATTAAGCGGTCCTTAACAAACGAATAGTCCCAGCTAGTCTAACTACTCCGTAGTAGATTGTAATCCCATTTGTTTTCTTTGTGCGGGGGTATGCCCTAGAGTTGTTCTCTCTTTTTTTTAATGTTATACTATAAAATTTTATTTAGAAAAAGAAGCCTATCTACGCTGACAGCTAACAGAGGTCTTGAGTTCGATTGTGTGCTATCGGCCCATTCATTATCCAATCCAAAAATGAAATTTTGAATGAGTTTATGATCCTGATAAGTACTCCACTATTAGACTCAAAAATGAGATTTTGAGTAAGTATATGATATGGTAAATCTTCCTCTTAAATCTGAGAACGGGTAACTTAGCTTATACAAGAAAAACTATTACTGTTCAAGCAATGGATCAAGATAAAATTTATTAAACACAAACATACACATGGATCGATTGAATAGCAAATAATGGCCAAACCAATACAGCATTATACTTGCAAGAAATTAAAACATGCATGTCCGTGCGTAAAGTTCATTACTGAATTAACCTGTTTTGTATATAATCTTGTTTGAATTTAAAATATTAATGATGAAGACTCGTCATGAGCCGAAGGCTATGCAGATCACTTAGCTGCACATGAAGATGGCTTCAAATGAGGCCCATATATCAGACATCAGACATGACCGATACACGATTAATATCTATAACAATGTCAAAATTCTGAAAAGTGCTAAATTTGCCAAGTCTCGGACCTCTCTCCCTGCACATCTTTGTTAATTTTTGCAGCCTAGCTTCTTGACAAATATCTCTTTCCAGAGTTATAAGAAGTTCCCCATAATTAGCTCTTTAAATCTCCAATCCAAGATTCGGAAAACTCGGAAAGTTATGACGACGGTTTTTGGCTTATCATTTTTAGAAAAATAAATACTTAATGTAAGAGCTTAATTTTCCCAAAAACGCGAAACAAACAGGCTTAATGTAACAACTGAATAACTGATCAATGATCATGTACTGAAGTGAACAACTCTAAGTTGATCCAACAAAAGATTGGTCAAGAAAACAAGGTAAAATTATATACTGTAACTCTTAACGCTAATTAGCAGATACAGGCGTCTGTACGTACATGCTGATGCTGAGCTCTTGTTAAACTTAAGTTTTCCTTCTACTTGTGAATTAATTGCAAGTGATATATATTATCAAAAATTAATTATATCACTGATCTTAAAGTCCTATTATATTTCTTTTGTTTGGGCACAATTTGGCATGATTAATGGATATACATATATAGAAGTATAAAACCAGGCACAGTACGTAGCATTGGCATCAACAAAAATAAAAGATAGACTTAACATTTATAGTTGACAATTCGTGTAGTATACATTATTAGATTCGAACACGAGAATCCGACTTGTATAATGATTAATTGGCTCACGAAAAATACAAGTAGCTATATGAAAGATATGTGGGAATGCCATGCCACTATTATTAGTCTTCGGTCTATAATTAATTAGATACAGTAGATTTTTAGTAATAGTTATACGTTTGAGCTATAGGAAATTTCTATTGTCACTGATGGATAGAAAATAACCCTAAAGATACAATTAATGTTGTATTAATTTGGCTCATTGAATGAGTCATTAAAGATAATGATCATCCATCAGGTGGATCCAATTGAAGAAGCCCATAGTTGTGAACTATGGACTTAACCATGTTACCCAATGGGCATCCCAATAAAAGTCTGTTAAGGCTCAAATACATTGATTATTTATTAATTACGAAATTAATAAATATAGCTATTAATCAGCCTAATTGATATATTTTATCAAAAGGCAACTACTGAAAGGAAGCTTTCAAGATACCAACTCCAACAAGGGAACGTAATCCTACAAGAAAACAATGTTCCACATGAAAACAATTATCAAGGAGGTGCCTTGTCCGCCAAGGCTCCTAACCCTACTATGATTCTAAGACTATCAACGTCTATATAAAGGGTCTAACCCCTCATTCTTAGAATTACGTTTGTCTTGATTCTCAACACGTTTGAGATACGTAGGCATCTTGTGAGGGTAGAGTTAAGTCACGAAACACAAGTACAGCCATTAAAGCTCGATAAACTCCGACATACATCGCAATTAATACACCCTGCTTTTTAATCCATAATATTTGGCGCCGTCTGTGGGAAGACAACATCAACCATGGTGAGAACACGAAGAACTGATGGAGATATCGTCCTTTCTACAAGAGACCCGACCGCCGTGATTCCTTCTATGGGAGACCCAACTGCTGTGATTCCATCGGATGGAACTCAAACCACGAAGTCTCCGCTACCGTAACTATTCCTGCTAGAACTCAAGGTCACAACCATCAAAGGCTAGGTCCGTTCAGTGAAATCTTCCATTCAACTAATCCCGATAATGTCATCCATGGATCCAACCCTTTATCCCAGGTAACTCAAACTCCTTTTATTGCCACTGCTCCTCTTCACGCACAAATTTCCACCGCTGTTATCCCGAGTAGCATTGTTGCCCAACCTAGGCTTGGACTCTCCCAAGCTTATCCCCCTCCTTACATCCGAGGGTTGGAACCCCCACAAAACTATGGGCATAGAGAAGGAATCCGCGATTTCTTAGGACCATACTCTACTGATGATGAAAGCTCTAAAGGCGGCACTGATGTCAATCCTAGAAGAATGAGGCCTGGTAAGGAACCCATGAGAAGTCGACGTTCATAGTCCCGAAGGACATTGAAGGATAAAATCACTTTTTATAAGGCTGAACTCAAGGAGTTAAAGAAAATCTTATGTCGATAGGAAGAAAGGCCAAACCCTAGGCGTGAAGCCCCTGACGTCATAGAACTAGATGGAACCCCTCGAGAAAGGAGGCGAGAAATTCCAAGGGCTGATCCCAATGAGTTGCTACCGTTCGGAGATCCTAATGATCCAACACCCCCTTTTACTAAAGAAATTATGAATGCTCATATCTCAAGGAAGTGAAAGATGCCTACCATCAAGACTTACGATGGAGCAGGCTAATCACGTAAGAACCTTTTCAAATGCTTTGTTATTATAACCTATCAATGATGTTGTTAAGTGCAGGGATTTCCCTCAAACTCTGGGAGGCATGGCTCAACGTTGATATAGTCGGCCGCCTCCCAACTCCATTGGGTCCTTTAAAGAACTCAACAAGGCCTTCATAAGCCAGTTTATAAGTGAAAGAGTGCACGAAAAAAGTTTGGCTTCTCTCATGAATCTGGAACAAGGAAAGAACGAATCCTTGAGGAACTACTTGAACTGTTTTGTAAAGGAAGCCTTGAAAGTCCCAGATTTGGATGAAAAAATAGCTATGATAACCTTGCAATTGGGGACGACGTATCCTTACTTTAAAAGGTCATTAGAAGCACTTCTAGAGAACATGCTTTTTCTTCAAGAAAGGGCTTGGAAGTATATCAAGGCAGAAGAAAGCATGAAGAAAACCACCATGTCAATGGTGACTAATGGGAATAACAACAATAAGAAAAGAAAAGGGGATCTGGAATACGATGCCCGTGACAAGTATTCTAAGACAGATAAGGATTCTGAATCCCCTCCTAAGAATAATAACTTGGGGCCAAGGTTTGCTGAGTATGCAAGGCTGAATACGCCTCGAAGTCAAAACCTGATGGATATCAAGAAAGATCAAGATTTGTGATGGCCTAAACTTCTAAAGTCGGATCCTGAGAAAAGAAACAAGAATGCGTTCTGTCAGTTCTATAAAGATACCGGGCATGACACGGATGATTGCCGATAACTGAAGGATGAAATCGAGTTCCTCATTAGGAGAGAAAAACTTTCTAAGTTCACCAAAAATAGAAGCCGCGATAGGCGCGACGATAATGGGAAAAACAATGATAATCGAGATAAGAATCCTCAACCTAGAGGTAGGAGTGAGCATTTTTCGGGTTAGAACCGGGAACCGAACCGAACTGAACCGAAATTTCAGGTCTAGTTCGATTCTTCCATAAATCGGGTCCGGTTCGGGTCCTAAAATTTAGAAAAGTTCGGTTCTCGGTTCGGTTCGGTTCTCGACATCCAAAACCCGAAAGAACCGAACCGAACCGATATTATATAATACATTTAAATAATATATATATATATAATAATAATAATAAAAATAGTTTATATGAAACTTTAAGTGGGTCTTTTAGGTTTTAATTCCCAAATCGACTCTGCTCTCTGCTCTCAATCTCTCATAGTCTGAACTTGTCTTCCCCGATTTCCTTAGCAAGCTCATCACATACTTCCTCAATCAGTTGTCTGGCCTTCCGCTCTTCTTCAAAATTCTGCATATATCTTTTTGCCGATTGATTGATGATTGTGATTTGTGAAGGCTGAAGCTCTCAATCCCAACTAAATTATGATGGATTCGGGTTCAGCAAAAGATTCAGTAAGTTATTGAGTGGGTCTTTAAGTTTAAGGTTTAATATGTATCTTTGTATCTTTGTGCCCGACTGCCTGATTTATGTGATTTATGTGATTTTTGTGGATTTCTGATTTTCTATCTTTACTTCTTTCGTATTAATCTTCTGGCCTCTGGGCAGCTTTTTGTCAAGAAATATGTAAAATACGTAATTTTTTTGGCAAGTTTTGTAGCCTTATAAAATATGTAATTTTTTTGGTTGTTAGTTGTCAAGAATGCAGTCAAATGATAAAATGGAAAGTAGATTGTTTTACATTCATTAAATAGAAAGATTTATTATATAATGTAAATTTCCCGGCCAATAAAATAAAAAAAATATACATTTGGAACCGAACCGAACCGTAATTCACGGTTCGGGTCCGGTTCGGTTCTAACATAATTTCGGGTCCGGTTTGGTTCTGAAAAATTCTTATATTCGGTTCTCGGTTCTTTCGGGTCCGGTTCGGGTCGGATCGGACCCGTTGCTCACCCCTACCTAGAGGGCCTGTCATTAACATGATTTTTGGAGGACCTACCGCTGCAGAGAGTTCAAGAAACTCAAGGAAAGCATATGCTAGAGAAGTTATGCAATTCGTAGGAGAGGCATCTAAACGTGTCAGAATAGAAGTAATCATATCTTTTGATGACTTAGACCTGGAAGGGGTAAAGTTTCCCCATGACAATCCCCTTGTCATAACACATTTGATAGGAAATTCAAAAGTAAAGATAGTCCTGGTGGACAATGAAGCATCCATTGATATAATGATTCCCAACTAACCCCTTCGTATGTTCTAATCTACGGTTTCAATGGGGTGGAACCGAAAGTAGAATGAACCATTCAACTACCCATATGACAATGGGGAGAGAACCTCGAGAGGTCACCCAAATGCTAACCTTATTGGTAATCAAAGCATCCTACACATACAACGCTATCCTTGGGAGGATAGGCTTACACGCTTTCAAAGCCATTGCCTCAAGCTATCATTTGAAGATTAAATTCCCCGCTAGAAATAGTGTTGGAGAAGAGAAAGAAGATCAGAAAATGGCAAGAAGTTGTTATGTGACTGCCCTAAGACCTGATGGAGTCGGGGGGCAAGTCTTGCCCATAGAAGACATGGACGCAAGAGAAGATGAAAAATAAGGGGAAAACCAGCTGAAGACTTGGTTCCAATTCCCTTAGTCCCGGGAGAACCTGATAAGGTCACATATATCGGGGCCTCACTGAAAGAGCCTATGAAAGGCAAGTTGATGAAGTTCTTGCAAGAAAACGGGGACTTGTTTGCATGGACAACCGCTGATATGCCAGAGATTGACCCCGAATTGATCACTCAAAAATTTAATGTGGATCCAAGCCGAAAAATGGTGAAGTAAAAAAAGAGAAACTTCATTCCAGGAAGGTAAGATGCCATAAAATAAGAAGTGGAAAAACTCTTAGAGGCTGGTTTCATTGAAGAGATTCAATTCCCCATATGACTTGTTAACCCTGTAATGGTCAGGAAATCCAATGGAAAGTAGAGGATGTACGTAGACTTTACTGACTTGAATGATGCATGTCCAAAGGATTTCTTCCATCTTCTAAGAATTGATGCACTTAGAGATGCCACAGCGGGGTATGGGATGTTAAGCATCATGGATAGTTTCAGTGAGTACAATCAAATCAAAATGCACAAGGATGACATTGCTATGGTATCTTTCATCACTGATTTTGGTGTATTTTGCTATCTTGTTATGGCCTTTGGATTGAAAAATGCAGGAGCCACTTATCAAAGGCTAGTTAACAAAATATTCAAGCATCTCATTGGAAAACCATAGAGGTCTACATTGATGATATGCTAGTCAAAAGTCTCGATAAGGCCGACCATATTAAACATCTCAAAGAGGCTTTCGAAGTGCTGATGCACCACAAGATGTTGCTAAACCCTGCAAAATATGCCTTTTGTGTAGGGTCTGGAATTTTTTTGGAAATGATGGTCTCTAAGAGAGGCATAGAGAAAAATCCCGACAAGATCAAGGCCATACTAGATATGGAACCACCTAAAACAGTAAGGGACGTCCAAAAACTGACAAGAAGAGTTGCAGCCTTGGGAAGGTTCATATCTATGTCTGGAGATAAATATCTACCCTTCTTCAAGACATTGATGAAAGTGAAAGATTTTGTGTGGATAGAAGAAAGCCAAGCGGTCTTTGAGGAAATAAAGAAGTACATGGCTGGAGCTCCGTTATTGGTCAAGCCTAGTCCCGAGGACATTTTATGCTTGTATTTGGTCGTATCAGGAAAGGCCTTGAGTGTTGTCCTTATAAAGGAAGAAGAAAAGGTTCAAAAGCCGGTTTATTATGTGAGCAAAGTCTTACACGGAGCTGAACTAAACTACTCTAAGATTGAGAAGTTTGCATTGGCCTTGGTAATGGCCTCTAGGAAGCTACGGCCATACTTTCAAGCGCACAAAATTGAAGTGCTAACTGATCAGCCTCTAAGGAGCATCATACATAGCCTCAAGGCAAGTGAAAGATTGATTAAATGGACCATAGAACTAGGGAAATTTGACATCAAGTATAAGCCTCGAACGACCATTAAAGCTCAAGTTCTTGTTGACTTCATGTTCGAATGCACCATCAACGACTAAGAAGCTAGGGGGCAGGACAAGGAGGAAACAGTGGAAATAACTCAAGAGAAAGAAAAAAAAACTCCTAAGAAATATTGGGTGCTCAATTTTGATGGAGCATAAAAACAAGCTCTAGTGGAGCTTGTTTGGTTTTGCAAAGCCCTTAAAGGTTCCTTATTGAATATGTTATCAAGCTAAACTTTCCAACAACCAACAATGAGGTTGAGTATGAAGTTCTGATAGTCGGCCTTGGTTTAGCCAAGGAACTGAATGTCAAGTACCTCAAGGTCTGTGAAGACTCGAAATTGGTTATATCTCAGGTAAATGGGGAGTTTGAGGCACGAGAAGAAGTTATGACTAAATATCTTCGATTGGTGAAAGCTATAATGACTTAGTTTGAAGAATGTCAGATGAGACATGTTCCCAGGGAAGAGAATGTAAAGGCCGATGCCTTATCAAAGTTTGCATCATCAGAAGTAGAGGAACACCCGGGAAGTGTTTACTTTCAAGTCTTGAAGACTCCCAGCATTGATGCAAAGCTGATATCCCCGATAAACTTGGACAATTGCTAGATGGATCCAATAAAAGCTCACCTTTAGTTTGGGTGGACCCCTAATAATACCATGAAGGCAAGAAATCTCACTATAAGGGCATTAAGGTACGCTTTTATTGATGAAATTCTTTATAAGAAGTCTTTCGTTATTCCATACTTGAAATGTTTAAGGCCTGATGAGGCCCACGAAGCTCTAAAAGAGGTACACGAAGGCATTTGTAGCCAACACTTGGGAGATAGAACTTTGGCTCATAAAATTACCCGCCTTGACTTTTATTGGCCTGGCTTATTGAAAAATTCGAAGGAGTATGTGAAAAGATGTGATAGGTGCCAAAGGCATACACCAGTTGTGAGACAACCTCCTGATATGTTAACATCTATCAATTCCCCCATCCCCTTTGCAATGTTGGGGAATGGATATCCTTGGGCCATTTTACGTGGCTACTGGACAGAGAAAGTTCCTGATTGTTGAAATTGATTACTTCACTAAGTGGATTGAGGCTAAATCACTTAGCCGTAAGATTATTTTAGAATGGACGGACCAGATAATTCATATGTGTTCTTTTTTGTTCTTTTTCTAAGAGTGCTTTTATGGAGTAATGGCATATATATATGTATATATATATATACATATGTGTGTGTGTGTGTGTATATATATATATATATATCCTTCATCTTTCTTTCAAAATAATTTTTTTCTTAAGATGTCTTATATATACAACATTTAAAAACTATTTATATCATGTTTTAAGATTTGACTTTTTGGAAGTTTAATTATATTAACAATTTTTAGTAAAATAATCAAGAATGCTAAATAATTATATAATTAACTTTTCTAATATCCATAATTTTTTCAAAGGACATGTAAGAGAGAAAGTAAATAATCATATTCAAGTCTATGTTGGTTTTTATTAAATTTTATAAAATGTTCATGCATAATATATATGTGTGTGTGTGTGTGTTTATTTAGTAGAGTACTCTTAAAAGTACTAATTTGAAGATGTCATGTGTATTACGTTATCAATAATTTTCCTATATATTATAAATTGAATATATTGCAGAACATATAAGTTTTCAATTAGACTATTTTATGTAATTTTTGCCTATATATATATTTATATATATATATATATATATATATATATATTACTAAATTTCATGTGCATGCATAATGTATATATGCCATTATTCTAGAAAATGCCTTCTTATATAGAGTTATAGAGTTCCGGAGAGAACCTTTAATTCTAATGTAGAATCTCATAAATAATTTTAAAACTAATCATATTTATATTTCGTAAGATCAAAATTTTGATTTTATTGTAAAATACTGATCATACATAATCTTTACAAAAAAATTAATACTTAAAAATCAAGCAAAAAATTATATTTTGAATTTGATTCTATTGTAGAATCGTTCTGGATGATTTGATTCTACAGTATAATCATTATGAATTATTTTTTTCATTATTATCAGTGATTGTCAATAATTTTGTAAAAAAATTGTGTAGCTTTGTTTTTTATTTATTTATTCATGTATTTAATGAATAAATTAGAAAATATATGTATATTGTGGGTATATGTGATGGTTCTCTCTTGAACTCTATATAAAAAGTTCTCTTTAGAATGCCACTATATATCTATGTTATATTATTATAGCAGAAAGATTAAAAATTTTGGTCCAAGGTGAACCATATAAAAGATCTAGACCGTTCAATTTTAATAAAATCTAATTTTAAAAAGAATATATATCATACATACAACTCTGACCCCGATAGTCCTTATTTTATACAACTTCTCACGGATAATATTACCATGAAAACGATCTTAACTATTCAACTTTAATAAAATCTAATTTTAAAAAGAATATATATCGTACATACAACTCTAAACCCGGTAGTCTTCCTTTTATACAACTTCTCATGGATAATATTACATTATATTTAAATTATATTCTATATTTTCTATTTTAAGAATCATACTTATCCTACAATTTTTATTTAATATATCATTAAAGTTTATGAATATTAATATATAAATATCATTATATAATAACATACAACTCTAATCCCGATAGTCCTCCTTTTATACAACTCCTCACAGATAATATTATATTATATTAACATAAATTCTCAACGTTATAAAATTTTATAGTAAATATCAATAAAATATAATATATAAAAAATATTTACCTAAATATTAGTCAATTATATTATATTAACATAAATTCTCAACGTTATAAAATTTTATAATAAATATCAATAAAATAAAATATAAATTTTTTAACCTAAATATTAGTCATTCATCCCGTACTTCGCACGAGTTACAAGTTTGTATATATATACAATTGCTCTAAAGAGAGACATCTTATATACACATAAAATAGATTTTTTTTTGTTATTCATTAAATATAAGTATAAATGAATTAAAAATGAATTTACATATAAAAAAATATTGAAAATGACATATAATAATGAACAAATAGTAAAACGATTCTACAGCAGAATCATATTACTTAGAACATAATTATATAGTAGAATCAAATTAAAAATCATATTTTTCTCTTAATTTTTAAATATCAAATTATTTATAAACCTTATACATGGTTTGTATGTTACATTACAATCAAAATTTATTTGTTATTAATCATAAATATTATTAATTTTAAAGTTATTTATGAGATTCTACGTTAGCATGGCTCCGGACCTCTATATAAAGTGTCCATCTCGGTCACCCTATATATATATATGGGCTTCATATTCCTGAGGGTGACCTTAGGTAACTACCTGAGGTTAAAAGAAATTTTCATACAAATGCACAAGGGCATATTTGAAATTACAAGAGGTAAACTTTAAAATAACAAAATTGCCATTAGTATTTACATACAAACTCCTTATAACCTTAGGTATGTTCCCTGAGGTCATCCTTAGGAACATTTTTCTA
>QRFB01001621.1:12626-35422 GCA_008931105.1 Oenanthe javanica | reverse complement strand
ATATATATATATATATATATATATATATATATATATATATATATATATATATATATATATATATATATATATTAAAATTTAAATTTTATTTAATAAAGAGATGGGGAAGGATGGACACTATAACAAAACAGGGCAAAATCGGTTGTCCCACTTTTACAAGGACTAAAACCGATCCACGAAAAATTGACGATTTTAATAGTACATATAAATAAAATGACATCGTCCACAGTGACGTGGCTTCGGAGTAATTTATTGTAAACTTTTAACGGATATTGAGAGCATCCACAACGCCAAAGACCATTTCCCATGTTAAATGATGTCATATGGATGCCACATAATCTAAAAGTGAATTATAAAAAAAATGGGACTGCACCTACAATGCTGAGCCCAGTTGGTGCAAAAAGTAATACCCAATATATTCTTATTATATTATACTAGCGGAAACCCTTTCAATATAATGGAATTTTTTTTTAATTTTAATTAAAATTTTAAAACATGATTTTTAAAAATTAAAGTTATTAAAATTAAACATGAATTAAAATTGTAATAATCAAATTAAAGTAATTAAAATTTTTAAAAATATTAGCAAAATAAAAAACATGTCTCGTAATTAAAATGCAACATATTATTAAAAAAATATGAAATAAAAAATAGCACACAAGAAAACATTAAATTTAAATGTTATAATATAAAAAAATTAATGATTATTGTGGAACTGCGAGATATGCTCAACCAAGTCATTTTGTAGCTGACGATGTGCCCGTCTATCACGCATCTGCATACTATTTTAAATATACGTTTCATACGTGACTGAAGGTTCTTTGCCTAAATTTGGTTGCGATAAGCCATTTGTTGCATCATCATAAGTTGGTAATGGACCAAATTGAGTGGCATATGTGCCCCTTTCGTCTTCAACAATCATATTATGTATTATGATGTATGCTCTCATGATTTTTCCAAGATCTTCTTTGTCCCAAAAGCGTGTCGGACCACGTACAATTGTAAAACGGGACTATAAAACACCAAACGCTCGTTCAATGTCTTTTCGTTGACTTTCTTGATATTTTGAAAATAATTTTATTTTCTCACCTTGTGGACGTGGTATCGTTTTAACGAATGTTGCCCATTCAGGATATATTACATCTGTTAAGTAATATCCCATATTATAATTATTTCCATTGATAGTATAATTTACATCTGGAGCACGACCTTGTAGCACATCATCAAATACTGGTGACCGATTTAAAACATTTATGTCATTATTTGATCCAGCAACTCCAAAAAATGCATGACATATCCAAAGATTAGATGAAGCAACCGCTTCTAGTATAATTGTTGCAACTCCTTTATGACTTCATGAATATTCCCTTCCATATTTTTGGACAATTCTTCCATTGCTAGTGCATGCAATCAATACTGCCCATCATACCAGAAAAGCCATGTGCCTCACCCATCTTTAATAAACGTTGCACGTCATTTGAATTCGGCTTTCGTAGGTATTCACCCCCAAATATCGTAATTACATTTGAGACGAATTTTTTCAAGCCTTCAACTACAGTACTCTCTCTAATACGAACGTAATCATCAATATCATCAGCAGATACACCGTATGCCAACATACGCATTACCACAGTGCATTTTTATAAATGTGATAAACATTTTCTTCCCACTGCATCAATCCTCTGTTAAAAGTATGGATCAAAATTTGAAATAGCATCCACAATACGAAGAAAGACATGTCTTCCCATACAGAATCTTTGTCGAAATATATTTTCTGGATATACAGGATTCGGTGAAAAATAATCATTCACTTGACGGTGATGACCTCCTTCACGATCTCTGTAAATATTTCTTCGAGACGTGTATGTTGAGCTCTATCCATGTATTTTATGAAAGAGCTCGAGTCGACAATTTCTTTTAGAGTCATCGAAAAAGTCTTCAATAAATTCTTCAGTGAAGCTTTCTAATATGGGTGTTTGATTCATGTTGATGTGAATTGAAAGAGATGATACTTCTAGTTTATATATAAGGTAAAAATGAATATATTCTAATGGCTAGTTTACAAATAAATAAAAACAACCACTAGTTTCCAACGGCTAGTTTACAAACAAATAAAAACAAATATGAAAAAACAAACACTAGTTACTTGCCATAATTTTCTCAAGCAATTTTGCATGAGCCTTCCGCTGAGTATCATTCATTTTTTCAGTATCTGCCAAAATGATTTGTAAATCCATCTCAACTTGCTTCGCCTCAAGCTCCCTTTGTCGAGTCTCAATTTCCTTTTGACAAATTTCATTTACGATTTCCATTATGGTCATTTTTCTCAAGTCATTAGCTTAAAAAGCTTCATATTCTTCAACTTCTGCAGCTGTTGCCTTCCCCTTTCCCTTTCCCTTCCTTTTAGCTGCTTTTGTACCTATAGGACGAATCAGTTCTAATTCATCAGATGTTGGTGTTTCAATATTTCCATCCGATGAATAAGTTTTAGAACTACTTAATTTAGTTCTTTTAGAACTTGCACTAGTTGTAGGAGTTCTCCACTTGGATTGTTTACGAAACTCACGCCAATTATTGTCAAAGTTACTCTTCTTCTTGTAATATTTTAAATGAAGTGCATGAGTTTTCTCAATTATGTCGTCCGAGTTTGAACTGCTCCCGACTATCCGTTGAGCCTCATCATGACACGATTCAAATTTCTAAAAATCTTCATTTATTCGTTGCCACCTTTTTTTTATTACCATAACTCCTCTCTTAATGATACTAGGATTATCTTTTTCACAATATTGACGAATTCTGTCCCAAAATGCTTCGGCTTTTTGATTAGTACCGATTAGTGGATCAATTGACATATTCAACCATGCACTTATTAAGAGTTTATCTTCAACCCACTTCCACTGACCAATAGTTTCTCGTACCTCTTCGGTTTTTTCACAATCATCATTTAGATCAATAATATTTTCATGACCAAAGGCCGGGACTTGCATTTCCGGAGAATTTTGAATATTGATAGGTGTTTGTTGGGTTTCAAATTGTGGATTTGAAAATAGAAATTGATATGGAGAATTTTGAGGATATGAAAATGGAAATTGAGAATTTTGAGAATGTGGAAATTGGTATTGAAAATTTGGATTTTGAGAATTAAAGGTTAAATTTTGTGGGTTTGGAAAATAGGAATTTGAATATGGATATGGATATGGAAATTGAGGATTTAAATTTTGAGGGTTTGAATTTTGATTTGAAAATGGAGGATTATTTGGATTAATCTTTTTCTAATAGAAATAAGGGTTTGGGGATTGATATTTATAGGAGAAAAAAAATTATAACGTTAATATTAACGTTATAATTATACCGTTGGAGTCAACTTTCCTGACAAAACATACATACCAACACATATTGCTTTTGATAAAATAAAAAATAAAAAAACGGAAGTGGCCAAGGTCACGTTAGTGACCATGGACCATTTTAACTACTATATATCCTAACATACATAACGCTGGGTTCAAGTAATTAAGACATTTTGCTAGTCTCGGGACAAGGAGTTCCCTGCGCTGGACTTGATACGAAGGGACACTAATTTCTCCTTCGACCAGAAAAAGAACATTCCTACTACACGTACGTAATTAATGTTGCAAGAAACTGTCAAGTAATTGTGGCAGCTATTCCTAAAAAACTTCTCGTCAACTTACTCTAATTTGCGTATATACTACTCCGTAGAAACATGTCCTCATTTCTGTAGTAGTTTGTGTCTTACATATTAAATAATGCGATCAAAATGTATATATGGTCCGCGATGATTATACTATAGTCTGCCGGCTTAAAATTTATGATCGAAATATAAATTGAAGACTTCACCTGTATATATTATATACTTTTTTCGTTTTTTATATAGGTCGTATATAATTTATTATACTATCATATACAATTTATTTTATTATAAAATTGTGATAATAATGAAAAAATTATTTAAATACATAAAAATAATATTGTTTATATATTTTTTTTCTAATTTTAATGAATTTTACAGATGTTTTGTGTGCATATATAGATATATTTTCATAATGGAGGAAGACGTTTGCAGAGCTTCGTGAACAATACTATGTACACGGCATATTTGGATTATCTTATTTACTTATTTCAAATATATATATAATAATTAAATATTTATTTTTATAAAATAAAATAAGTCAGACACTGCATATATACCATTATTTATTATTTTTATGTATAAGTGAAAGCTAAATAAATATTTTATTTTATTTATGCGCGCAGACCTTTTCAAACAGCGTCATCGGCTCAACAGTTATATATAGGTCTGGGATGCAGAAAGAATTTTCAGTGCAAGGAAAGATAAATCAAAATTTTGTAAGCACTTGTACTCTTGTATCATTAGATTCATCGGTTTATATAAATATCTCGACACGCATATATATATATATATAATTTCATGGCCAACTGTCCAGCTTGCGCGGAAAGATTGTCAGCTACTCCGAATGGAAGGTTTAGGCATTGCGGGGCATGCAGGGATTCGATATATGGCAAAGGAAGATCGGAGTTGAAGTGCAACGGGTGTGACANAGGTCTGGGATGCAGAAAGAATTTTCAGTGCAAGGAAAGATAAATCAAAATTTTGTAAGCACTTGTACTCTTGTATCATTAGATTCATCGGTTTATATAAATATCTCGACACGCATATATATATATATATAATTTCATGGCCAACTGTCCAGCTTGCGCGGAAAGATTGTCAGCTACTCCGAATGGAAGGTTTAGGCATTGCGGGGCATGCAGGGATTCGATATATGGCAAAGGAAGATCGGAGTTGAAGTGCAACCGGTGTGACAAATATTTTCACGAGTTTTGTGTTGGAAATCATCAAACTGCAGTAAGCTTCCAGTTTGCTGACAATAATGAACCTAGGACCGTACTCACTCTCGTAACTAATGTACCCATTGAGCCTAAAGACCAAAATCCAAGATGCCAGGCCTGTCATTCTCGTATGAGAGGTTCGTCGCGCTACCGTGGTGGCGGCTATACTCTTCACCCAGAATGTGCTGTGAATCTCGCACCATTAACCAACTTTAATATTCAAGGTCATCCTGAATCAGTGATCAACCAATTTCTGACGGGTCATCCTGAATGTGCTAATATGGGGGTTAAACTTAGCCGCGTCTTGTCGGATCAGGGACTGGGGAATTGCATGCTCTGTGGTCANGGAATTGCATGCTATGTGGTCGTTTACCTAGCGCCAACAATAATTATGGGGTGTTTTGGTACATTATTATGAAAAACGGACTACCACATAGCGGCTGCCACCTTGGATGCTTCAGAGAAAAACTTATTAGCAATCGCCCCTCAGATGAAAGGGTTAATTTTGCAAGTTATTATGATTCACTACTCCAGAGGCCAACTAACCGAACTAAATTGGCAGAGGAAGTTTTGAAGGCTGCGATAGGCCTGGTTGTGCCACCTCCATATAGCAATTTGCTTGTATTTGCTCTTACCGTCGCGGCTGCTGCGGTAACTTAATTTCCTATATATTTATATTTCTCAATTATATATTCTAAAATTGTTAAATAATTAACTTGATTATTTAATTCTGAATATGTTAAATATATAAATTTGTATAACATACCAATCATAAATTGTACAGAATTCAACATAACAGGTTAAGTCAGATAGAACACTACACCTGTCAGTGGATGGATATATTAATTACATATACATACCATTCTGTAAGACTTTTTAAAAAAAAATAGAATAATTAATTTCCTACGCTCTTTTGTTAATACTAATTTTAAAATATTTATAAATAAAATATTGTATATTCTAGATTTCGATAATGACGATGAGAGGAATGGATGTTTATATTTTTAATATAATTTTATTCATTCAGTCGGCCTAACTTTTCTTAGATAACTTTTTTCACTGTTTCTGGTTTTTAATTTAACAAAAACTTAGGGTACCATGACCCTACGTATATACACGCTAACATTACATAGAATTTTTGCTACTGTGCAAATTCATATGTACTATATTATTATAATTAAAAGATTAAAAATTTTGGTCGGTGTGTCGGTCTTATATATTAGATATAATTTTATTTATTATAATATAATTCCTAACTATATACATATATATTAACTAAAATTTTATTTTTTAGACTCAATTATATATTTATAACATGAGTCCAAATTATATAATTGTACTTATTATAATATGAGCCATAACTATATACATATCAATATTAACTAAATTAATTATATATTTATTATAACACGAGTCCATATTATAACATATTTATATTATATAGAATAAATTTATAAAATTTTAATATAATTTTATTCATTCAGTCGGCCTAACTTTTCTTAGATAATTTTTTTCACTGTTATAATTTCGATAATGTTATTTTTTTCACTATTAAGTGTCTTATTTGATTTTTGTGTGGTTAAATTGATTAAAATTTGATTATAAATTAAAAATTATTCTTAAGATTAAAAGTATTTTCTAATGATATAAATTTTATAATTTTCTTAATTATATATTATGTGTAATATTTAATTAGGGTCAATTGGACTAACAAATATCAAAATAGAACTTTTTTTTTTGACAAGAATGGAGTATAAAATTACTAGGTTTTTGAAGAAATATGTGTAATGTGCTGATATCTTTTATTTGCACAACAACTTTTGCTAAATTTAATGACATTAATATAACTGAAAATAGCACATCTAAACCCTACTCAAAATAATATTTCAGGTGAATAGAATGAGCAGGTGATCGGAGCTACTAAAAAAATCAAGGATATATGGGGATGTTATCCTCCGTTTGTATTTTATTTTTCTGGATGTTGCTTTAATTTACCATGCATGGCGAAGATGTGAGTTTAATTATTTGTCTTTTGTTTTGAGTTCACTTCTTCTGGGGTTTCTAGCCCTTCTTTACCCAGATGTATATATTGAAGGCAAAAAAAAAAAATCAAAATAAATAACATAAATGTAGATTTTATGTATACGAGTGTTCTAAACAAAAGAAATGAGGTACATTGTGGTGTTCTAATAAAGTACCAGATATGTTGGGAAGCCATTACTTCTAATTAATGGCTATGTCCTTCAAGCTGCAATTTCACAATATCCTTGAGAATAAATTTGTCATTAACATAGGCCGTGGTTGTGCATGCAATATTTCTTATAAAATCATTTCCCGTCATGGGTCAAGATACCATCAAATCGAAGAGAACAAGTGTGACAACTCGGGTGAAATCCGAGTCTTTTTCGAAAACTGGGTCAAGTCTCAACTTTCAATTAAATCCGAAATAAGTCAAAGTAAACCGATCCAAATGCAACTACTTGGATAATTTACAAGTCCACCACATACCCCAAAAAAATCATAATTTATTGGTGTACTTAATTCTCTTACTTATATTCCGAACAAATTATCACAATCTACTCGATTCGATGTGGGACTGAGCTGTTACAACAAGTTCCTAAACTTGATCCACTGACCACTGCATTCACTGTTTTTATATTCTTAAAATGTGATGAATAGTACAAACAACCGTATAAAAAACAACAAATATAATTTAATTGATGACAGAAAAAAAACTATAACTGAGAAATATATGTTTTTTTATCGTTGAACTGAAACTTTAAAACACAGTTGTAAAACAATAAGACGCAATTAAGAGATCAGAAAGTTATGGAGTACTAAATTAACTAGAGTAGCAATGATGAAAAAAAAAGGCAGTAACGACTAAACCCAATTCATACACATATATAGAATAGGTTCCGGGCTACAGACACCCGGGCAATAGATAGTTGTAGAGCTTTGTTCTTGATTTCCTTCACATGACTGAGTCGTATATGTATGTACCAACTTGTGGGTTAGTCTCGACTGTACAAGAACGTCCGCATAATACTTCAGCTAGCAACTAAATAGATGTGGATCGTGACAGGACAGTTGGACAACGAAGGATAATAGTCTTAAGTGAACTATATGTTTATCTCTTTTGTTTATTATTAAAAAAAGTGGTAAATGCCTGCGCAATGTGTTATGTAAGGTGCAAAATTATTATTCAGCTCTTCGTATTCGGCGGGCATATTGATTACCCATTTAAATTAGCCTGTAACTTAATATTGTTTCTACAGCAAACTTACATGAGCATGCAGCTTATTAATCTTTATTCCCCCTCTTCATTTTTCTAGTTGTTTAGTCCGGCTTTTAGCTTGACTAATGTGGCAGGGGATATATTTATCTTTGTTTCGGGCTTACCCGCGGTGGAGTTAAGTTTGAGCAACTGGTGTAATAGAGATGTGTTGTCCATATGGTATGGTAGGGATTTGACATGAGGCGTTAACACNACCGAACTAAATTGGCAGAGGATGTTTTGAAGACTGCGATAGGCCTGGTTGTGCCACCTCCATATAGCAATTTGCTTGTATTTGCACTTACCGTCGCGGCTGCTGCGGTAACTTAATTTCCTATATATTTATATTTCTCAATTATATATTCTAAAATTGTTAAATAATTAACTTGATTATTTAATTCTGAATATGTTAAATATATAAATTTGTATAACATACCAATCATAAATTGTACAGAATTCAACATAACAGGTTAAGTCAGATAGAACACTACACCTGTCAGTGGATGGATATATTAATTACATATACATACCATTCTGTAATACTTTTTTAAAAAAATAGAATAATTAATTTCCTACGCTTTTTTGTTAATACTAATTTTAAAATATTTATAAATAAAATATTGTATATTCTAGATTTCGATAATGACGATGAGAGGAATGGGTGTTTATATTTTTAATATAATTTTATTCATTCAGTCGGCCTAACTTTTCTTAGATAACTTTTTTCACTGTTTCTGGTTTTTAATTTAACAAAAACTTAGGGTACCATGACCCTACGTATATACACGCTAACATTACATAGAATTTTTGCTACTGTGCAAATTCATATGTACTATATTATTATAATCAAAAAATTAAAAAATTTGATCGGTCGGTCGGTCATATATACATATATTAGATATAATTTTATTTATTATAATATGATTCCTAACTATATACATATATATTAACTAAAAATTTATTTTTTAGATCAATTATATATTTATAACATGAGTCCAAATTATATAATTGTACTTATTATAATATGAGCCATAACTATATACATATCAATATTAACTAAAATTTTACTTTTTAGGCTTAATTATATATTTATTATAACACGAGTCCATATTATAACATATTTATATTAAATAGAATAAATTTATAAAATTTACATATATAGTTATATTTATATTAACATAAACTCTTAATATTATAAAATTTTATATTAAATATCAACAAAAATATAAATAAAAAATTAATTTATTTAAATATTAGTTATCTCCTCCTTCGCACGGTTACAAACTTGTATTATATATAGTTTTAAACTAAATATATATTATATCAATATGTTAATTTTTATTTCTCTAGTTATAAGTCTAGAATTAATATTTTTCTTGACATTATATGATATATCTATACTATATTATTATAGTCGAAAGATTAAAAGTTTTGATTGGTTGGTCAGTCGATCAGTTGGTACTGGGTCACGAGCCTAAAAAGTATATATGTATATTAGATATAATTTAGTTATTATAATACGGGCCCTAAGTGCATACATCTATACTATTTTATTATGTCCAAAATATTAAAAGTTTTGATTAGTCGGTCGGTACGGGGTCAAGGGCCTAAAAAATATATATGTATATGAGATATAATTTACTTATTATAATACGAGCTCTAACTATATACATATTCATATCACCTAAAATTTTACTTTCTAGACCCAATTATATATTTAGTATAACACGGGTCCAAATTACCCTAACTATATACATATCTATATTAAGCAAAATTTTACTTTTTAGGCCCAATTATATATTTATTATAATATGGGTTTAAATTATAAGAGAACACATAATATTAACATAAAATTTTATATTAAATATTAATAAAAATATAAATAAAAAATTAATTTACTTAAATATTAGTTATGGTGCTTCACACGTATTATAAGCTTGAATATATATACCGGAACAGAGCTAGAAAATCAAAGTTATCGGGGCGAACAAAATTTTAACAAATTACTTCATATACATTTATAATATATATTTATTAATAAAAGATATAAATATATTTTAATTTTTATATTTTAATTCATAATTTTTTCAAAACACCATCAATTTTATCAAAAAATTAAGAATATACATATATAAATATATTTTTGGGGGACAAAAATTAAAAATTAATACCTTTGTCCTTACAAAATATAAAAATTTTAATAAAATATATAATTATTTTACTACTAATAACACAATTATTCGGGACTTGCACTACAAGAACTGGTTGTTCCCCCTCCGTCCGTCCCTGCGCGAATTTTGATTACTCTTTTATTCATTTGTTTGTTTGTNCAACAGTAAACTCATCCAAAAATTCGGAACTAACTGAGCTGCGGTTTGTAAAAGTGTAACTTTTTCTGCCTTCGAAATATTCTTCGTTTGCCACCCTTGCAATTTCTGTTGAATTTTATCCACCAAGAAACCGAAAGCAGCCGTTTTATTAGCTCCTATTCTCATCGGCATACCCAAATACTTGCCTGGATCCATCTTTTGCTGTACTCCCAACTCAGCACATACCATATGACAATCCTCAATACTTGTATTTGTTGAAAACGTAACTGCAGATTTATCATAATTTATCAATTGTCCAGATATATTAGCATATTTGTTCAATATTCGTTTCATAATCTGAGCTTCTCCCTTCGTTGCTCTAAAAAACAAGTAGCAGTCGTCCGCAAAGAGTAAGTGAGAGATCATTGGAGCTCCCCTAGCAATTCGACACCCATGGATCAACCCAGCTTCTTCATTTCTCCGTAAAATGGAACTAAGGCCTTCTGCACACATTATATACACATACGGCGAAATAGGATCCCCTTGCCGCAGCCCCCTTGTTGGCAAGACATCCCCAAAGACTATACCATCATGAATAAAGCTGTACCTAACAGAAGTAATGTACTGCATCACTCTATCTACCCAAACCTGATTGAAACCAAACCATTGCATCATATACCGAATAAATGTCCACTCCAATCGATCATATGCCTTAGAGACATCAATTTTTAACCCTGCAACTCCCACATTTCCCTGATTTTTCCTTTTCATATAATGATTAATCTCATACGCTATAAGCGCATTATCCGTTAGCAGTCTCCCTTCAATGAATGCGCTCTGCTTATCCGAAATTATGGACCCCAAGCACTTCTTCAATCTGTTTGATAAAACTTTAGACAAAATCCTCGACAACACATTACACAATGATATAGGTCGCAGATCTCCCATCACTTGGGGTTTCCTCACCTTTGGAATTAAACAAACCAAAGCGTTATTTACCCCCTCAGGTAATGTTCCAGTATTCATAAATGAGCGGCAAAACTCAACCACATCTCCTTGAACAGTCTCCCAAAAAGCTTGATAAAAGGCAGGATTGAAGCCGTCTGGGCCTGATGCTTTATCTGGATGCATCGAGAACACCGCCTCCTTGACCTCTTCGTACGTAACCTCAACCATAAGCTCTTCATTATCACTCTCCGTAACTTGATGAACTAATTCATTATCTGATAGCCTCCCATCTGTATTAGAAGAGCTGAATAAATTCGTAAAGTACTCCTCGATAACCCCCTGGACCCCCATTGCAGTTTCGTGCCACTCCCCATGCACGTCCTTTATCCTGTCAAGCTTATTATTTTTCCTCCTAGTCGATGCAAACCGATGGAAAAATTTTGTATTTTTGTCTCCCTCCTGCAACCAGTGTTGCTTCGCCCTTTGCTTCCAATATACCTCCTGTTTCTCCAGCAAGTTCAAGTACTCCCAACGAGCTTTGTTATATTCTTGCACCCCTATTGTATCTCTGCGTGATCTGAACCTTCGAAGATTGCTTCGACAACACTGAATTTGCTGCTTAAACTTATTCCTCATACCGTCTCCCCATTCAGCCAGCTTGGTTCCACAAAACTTAATCTTATCGACAATCCCCAGCCCCTCTGCCATAGCCCAGGAGCTCTGAACTATACCCTTACAATCTTGCTCTCGCAACCAAATATTCTCAAAGCAAAACCTACGCCCCTTAGGGGTATAAGTTTGTCTATTTAAACTCAAGTATAACGGGAGGTGATCAGACGTCGCAATATCAATTACCTGCACCTCCGCAGACGGGAAAAGATCAATCCATCCTTGATTTGCAACTGCATGATCCAGTCTCTCCTGTGTCCAACTTTGTTGTCCACGACACCTCTCCCACGTGAATTTCTCACCCACATAACCCAAATCCAGCAGCCCGCAATCCGAAAGAGCAGTAGAGAAACCTGTTAATAAACTAAGAGGCTGACATCTCCCTCCTCTCTTCTCATGAGTAAAACACATATCGTTAAAGTCACCTAGCACACACCAAGGCAATGTAGACTTATCCTTCAACATTCTTAACATGTCCCACGATTCCCTTCTTCTTCTACGTTCCGGAAACCCATAGATCCCGGTATACCGCCACCTTCCTATTTGCTCATGTTCAACCTCAAAATCAACAAAATTTCTCGTAATTTCCTTTACTTTACAAGCCCCTTTATTTCTCCATAGTAACGCCAGCCCTCCACTTCGTCCCTGAACATCAATTGACACACATTCCTCAAACTGAAGCATACGACATATCTCTTCTACCCTTCGCTTTCTGGCTAAAGTCTCACATAGAAAAATTACACTAGGTTTTTTATTCTGGGTAATTTCTTTTAAAAAACGAATTGTACATGGCTTACCCAAACCACGACAATTCCAGGCCAAGATACTCATTGGGCTAGGCGGGCCTGGCTTCCAGAACCCGCCTCTAATCCGTTTTTTGACCCACTAATGGTTGTAGTATCATTCTGCAATAAATTCTCCCCCGTTATCTCCTTATTTTCCTCTGTGTCTATCCTTTTCCTTTTTGCATCCATTATTGTAACCGTCCTATCCGAATTATCTCCCCTTAAATTATTCTGTTCCATAACTTTAGGATTTTGAGAATCCTTGCCACTATGTGCCTCCCCTTGATTACGTGGGAAAATTTGGGATTTCGCTAACAACCCCTTCTGTTTCCATGAATTGCGCTGTAACATCTCCACCATCTCCCTGAGCTCTACCGCCCCTCCATGACTGCGTTGTATCAGCACCATTCCTCAGCCATTTCGACCCCAAACTCTGCATTTTGCTATTCTTCGTAGAAGCTCGAAGCCATACTCCATAAGCTCGTTCCACAGTCTTCTCAGGATTCGCATAAACCACCTCACACTCCCTATCAGAATGTCCAAGTCGCCCACATACAAAACAGAACATGCTTAACCTTTCATACTTAAAATTAATCCAACTCCAACTCCCCCCCTCTCTCTTCAACTTCATTCGACGTTTTAATGGTTTATTAATATCCATTGTTACCCGAATTCTTATATACTGTTTCCACACTCCATTCAACGTTGCTGGATCCATTCTAACAAAAAGACCCACTGCATTGCCAATAGATTTCACCACATTCTCCGTTAACATACCAGATGGAATGTCATAAACTTGTACCCATATCTCCATCTTATCTAGCCTCACCATGTTAGGATCTTCTGTATTCTCCAGTTTATGAAACAATAACAAGCTTTGCTCGAAGGTCCATGGCGCCCCCTCAATAACTTTCTGCAAATCCAATATGTGGTAGAAGACAAACGAATACCTCCCATTCCCCAAATCGTGTATCTCCACTCCCTCCTTGGGCCTCCATATTGAAGACAAAACATTCTGCATCGCTGGGAAATTAATATTTTTATCCGTAAGGAACCGGCCTACTAAAATAAACGTCTGCTTCGTTTGAGCCACATCTTGTATCCCCACAAGAATCTCCTCTGCATCTTCCTCTTCCAATGTTAACCCTGCATACATTTCCTCCAAGCTAGCCTTACTTGTCGCCATATCCAACACACAGACCAGAGAAAAACTACAGGGTACCAAAAATAGAATAATGAGGTGATCCTAATTGATTTCCTTAAACAACGTACGTACTTATGAACTCCTTGTCACATGAACAAGACATATACTTGCAACTCATGCAAGACAACGATAAGAGTATATTCATTTGTTTGTTTTCATTGTATATAGTTTGTACTTTTAAACCTTGTGATTCTAGTTTACCCGTACCTATGTGAGTCTTAACCATATGATTCGTTTAAAGTAGTTACTCCTAACATATATACTGGACAATAATATATTTTCAGGTTAGAAGATAAAACGTAAGTTGACTGTACGCTGCTGCCTGAAAGAAGACACGGTGCAGAAACTGAGATGCTTGTGATGGTTTTTAGGTAATATATACAGTACGTACTAGCTTCTGTATATAATAAGGGGTGTTATATACGATCNATATACAGTACGTACTAGCTTCTGTATATAATAAGGGGTGTTATATACTTATATACGAGTATGTATGTTAACACCTGTCTGTGAAGTTCGTGTCTGTAAGGTCGGTCTTATATATAGTTTGTGGTTATTGTTTCGGTTTGTTGAGTGTAGTTCCTCTGGGGTTTGTCGCCCTTGTTTACCCAGTTGTATTTTCTTCAAGGGAAAACAAATTAAAAAGATTAAAGAAAAAAAAAGCCAATTAAAATCCAAATCAATAATTTTAACAAATCGAATATGAATCAAACTATTAAAGATCCAATATCCAATACAAATTTAGTGGATCCGTTTGACATGCCCAACGTTGAGAAAAGTATAGGTAAGAAGCCAACTACAAGAGAATCACTTTGCGGCAGAAAAACAATGCATGTAACGAATGTTGATGTACTCAAACAAGCTATCAGTACTTTGCGACTAGTTATAAAAATAGAGAGACCATTTTGCTTCATATAAATTTTTTATGGGATCACACTTAAATTAATTACCCTGGCTATTATTGATCAGAATCTGTGAATAATGCAATTTTGCATCACACCACTTTAGGTAAAACATAATTAATTTACAACCACGTACGTACGGTACCAAACAGCTTATACACGAATCAATGACTATGCAAGTCGAGAAATAAAATAATTTTATTTAGCGAGCAGCCTTTATTTTATTCATGCATTTGAGATGATAGCACTTTCTCTTCCTCCCCATGAAACACAAGGAAAAAGACCAGTATTTTTTCTGGGAAACCCATTTCCAACCGGTAAAGCGTATGCATTCTTCAACAGGATACCTCTTTTTACACATTCGGCATTTGGATCTCACTCCGTCTTCGAGTTTATATACGATTCCGTTTTCGTCCGTTATGGTACTGTAATGCTTGAGATCAGCACAAGTTGGATGTAGATCATGATAAATATTATTGGGATGACCACTGCAACGATATCTCATGAACCCTTCTATGTCCAATCCGCATGCATCACAATAATATGGGGAATCTCCGCCGGGGTCTGAAACGTCCTTAAGGGGGCTATCCAGATAATCAAATCTGCAATCGAAGAATGGGGGTAGCCGAGAATCAAGCGTTACTGATTTATAGCAAATCTGGTGAAGAAAAAACTCAGATTTTCCAACACAATTTTCATGTGTACACTTAAAATATGGATACGAATCTCCTGGCAGTTTACAACCGTTGCAGGTGTAACTCCGTGTGGCTTTTATATGGAAACGTAGTCTGTGTTTATTACCATGGCAATCGTGTTTGTACAATTCCCCGTCCTCCATTCCAGCGTCGTCCACGCCTTAACGAGACATGAAAGAAAATCATACATAAATGACAAAGTTATATATTGATGAGTGTCAATATTGTCAACTCCAGTATCATGTATATGTGCTTCAGTTACAAATTATTACTGATGTATTAAAATATCAAAATCTATATATAAACATATATTTAAGATTCACTAATAATTTTGTTAGGCCCAAATTTCAATATTGGTTATTTTGAATGAGCTAATATTTATTAAGCCCGAATTTATAGTTATTTATATTGAGATCAAGTCCTTCTATTTGGATGCATTCTGTGGGATATATAAATTACATCAATTAAGTTTGTTAGCTTAATACTACATTAATAGTATTTTACAAGCCGAGACATGTATACCTCGATCTACAAACACTAAGAACGCGCTTTAACAGCGTCTCTCTACACTATAAGAACGCGCCCTCTTAAGCCGAGATCATTGCTGGAGTTTATTTAGAATGTTCACAACGATGTTATCATTAGAAAGTTTATGGGCTGAGTCCGAGCCTTACTCAGGGCATGTCCTCTAGAACGTATTTGTTATTGTAGTTCGTATGCAAGAAGAAATTCTTTATTAAAAAATTATTGTTTTTATTGTTATCAAATTCTTTCATCAATAATTTATAGTTTCGCGTCAGAAAGAAGAGAAATCCACAAACTTAGGAGGAAAGGTGTTACACTAAATCGATAATTTTAAAGGTGGTTGCACTAGACATCAAAGGTTGCAATGTTGAACAAGATTTGTAGGAAACCGATGTTGACAAAATCTGAAGACAATGATCGAGGTTGTGATTTTAGGTATGGTTTCAAGGCATGGAAAGGTCGATTATGATTCAGAGGCAACGAGGTCGAGGATGATTCAAATGCAGATATTTCAGTCATGATTTGCAAGTTCACGGTGTTGAACCAAATTTGAAAATGACGATTTCATGCATGATTCAAAGGTGAAGTTTCCAAGTATGGGTCGAAGATGATGGTTTTAGGCATGGTTCAATGATAGGGATGATTCACCGACATGAAGAAGATGAAATCTACATTCTATATTTGAAAAGAGTATGATGCTAAATACTTTGGTGTTGTGTTTGGTTGAGATGAATGAATTAGGGAATAATGGAACGAAATTTGAACATTATGAGTGAATTTTTAAAAATTTCATTTTTTTTCTCTCATTTCATTCATAATAATCTAAATTAAAATTCAAATTTTCCAATTTAAGATGGAATACTCCATTCTCTCTCATATATATTTTCTTTTCAATTCTTATCAAAAAAAAATTACACTCATCCATTTTTTTTCAAATCTTCCATTCTAACTACGTAAGTTTCCTTTATTTTTACTCATTGCATTTCATTCTCCTTAACCAAACAAAACAAAACATAGGAAGTTGAAGTCAAAGTTGAGTGGACGTCCGGCTTAAGCAGGGGAATGAATCTTACAGGAAGTTCTCTAATGACACAAAGGACAAGGTGCATATATGGAGGGGACACAACTGTCAGAGCTAAGTCATCATTTTCGGCAAGGGAGCGACCCTCGTGGGTTTAAAAAATTTAGGGGCACATTTTTTCAAAAAAATAGTATATATATTATTTAATTAAAAAAATTATAAAGCCAATAATTTCATAACATATGAATTAATAATTTAAAAATATATATTATTATAGGGTTTATAAAATATATATATATGTGTGTGTGTGTGTGTATTGACAAAGATGTATGAAAATGCTTTTCATTCTCAATGAATTGACATACAAACAAACTCCTGTATTTATAGGTACATCAGAGCTAATTAGAGCTACAAATCAGTTAGCATATCCCATCATATCTGCCTGGAAATCAGCATACAGTATCCCCTAATATTAGCCTAAATTATCACGTAATATCAGCCTAAATTAAGTCTAATACAACTGGTACAAATCACAGATTTATAGCTAGTAAATAACATCTATAATACACAGTAATGATAATTATATTGACATCCCCCCTCAAATTGATGTTGGTAAATCTAGCAGCATCAATTTGTCACTAAGAAACTTGTGCCGTTGACGCGTCAAATCTTTTGTGAAAACATCATNTCACATAATATCAGCCTAAATTAAGCCTAATACAACTGGTACAAATCACAGATTTATAGCTAGTAAATAACATCTATAATACACAGTAATGATAATTATATTGACATCCCCCCTCAAATTGATGTTGGTAAATCTAGCAGCATCAATTTGCCACTAAGAAACTTGTGCCGTTGACGCGTCAAAGCTTTTGTGAAAACATCAGCTGTTTGAAGATTAGTACTAACATGAGGAAGTTCAATAACACCACGAGTAAATGCATCTCTAATATAATGGCAATCAACTTCGATGTGTTTTGTTCGTTCATGATATACTGGATTGGAAGCGATTTGAATGACACTTTTGTTATCAGCATGAAGTGGAGTAGGATTAATTTGAGAAACTCCTAACTCGGAAAGAAGGCCACGTAACCATACAATTTCAGAACAAGCTGCAGACATGACTCTATATTCAGCCTCCGTGAAAGATTTTGAAACATGATCTTGCTTTTTACACTTCCAAGAGATCAATGCATCTCCAAGGAAAGTACACCATCTAGTTGTAGATCTTTTAGTATCCGGACATCCAGCCCAATCAGCATCACTATATGCTGTCAAATAAAGATCAAAACTTTTAGGAAAAAATAGACCACGCGTAGGTGACCCAATTAAATATCGAATAATACGCTTCACTTCAACAAGATGAAGATGCCGAGATGATTGCATAAATCTGCTAACTATATGGACAGCATATGAGATATCAGGCCTTGTAAGGGTTAGGTAGATAAGACTACCAACCAATTGTCTATATAAATAAGGATTAGGCAAAAACTCCCCTCCATCTTTTCGATATTTAACATTCACCTCCATTGGTGTATCAACAACCGTAGCCTCCTTTAAACCAGTCAACTCAATAAGATCTTTGACATATTTATGCTGATTTAAAAATACACCTCGATCTTAAGAATGAACATCTAGACCCAAAAAATATTTAAGATCCTCAAGATCCTTCATTTCAAATGTACTATGCAACATATTTTTAAGTTTTGATATGAGCACAGTGTCACTGCCCGTGATGATTATATCATCTACATAGACCAAAAGAAAGACCATACCTGCTGGTGTCTTATGAAAGAATAGAGATGAATCATATTGGTTTTGTGTAAAAGAGAAGTTGATGAGAGTACTGCGAAACTTATTAAACCATTCTATAGGAGACTGCCTCAACCCATACAAAGTGTGTCGTAACCTGTAAACTTTATTTGGAGCTATCCATATCATGCCATGTGGAAGTTTCATGTAAATTTCCTCTTTAAGATCTCCATTCAAGAAAGCATTTTTTACATCCATCTAATGTAAAGGCCAAGATTTAGAGGAAACAATAGTAAGAAGGGTTCTTACAGTGGTCATTTTAACAACTGATGCAAATGTCTCTTCATAGTTGATACCATATTCTTATTTATTGTCAAGTGCAACCAGTCGAGCTTTGTATCGATCTAGTGAGCCATCAGACTTGAATTTTATGCTATAAACCCACTTACTTCCAATTAACTTGACATTTGGAGGCAAGAAAACAATGTCCTAAGTATGTTTTTCTGCAAGAGCTTGAAGTTCTGTTTTCATTGCTTGTTGCCAACACTCATGTTCCATAGCCTGTTTATAACAAGTGGGAATAGAAAAAGGAGACAAAGTAGTGGACATGGCTACCGGATTTGTAAAACCATACTTGTTGGGAGGTTTTGAATTTCTAGAACTTCTTCGAACATGAGGTAGATCATTGGAAGTTGGTCGAACAGGATCAGGTGCTTCCGAAAGAGTCGTAGGAGCCATAGTGGGAGATGTGCGTCTATTATAAAAATGACTAGGTTTAAATCTTTGTGTTGGAGTTGATGTCTCGGGAAAATGAGGCAATATAGCTACAGATGGGAGTTGTGAATTCATTTGAGTGCTAAAAATGGCTGATTTTCAAAGAAAATTACATTTCTAGACACACGAATTCGACAGGTATTAGGATCATAGCAAAGAAAACCTTTTTGGGTGCCACNAAACCTTTTTGGGTGCCACCGTATCCTAAGAAAGCACACTTGATAGATTGTGCGGTAAGTTTATGCCTTTCATGTGGTTGAAGATGAACAAAACAAACACATCCAAAAATGTGAAGATTAGAATAATCTGGTGCATCTTTGTACAAACTAAGGTATGGAGATTCATTATTTAAGATGGGAGATGGTAACCTGTTAATCAAATAAACAGCAGTAGACAAGGCTTCACACCAAAAATGAGATGGAACACCAGACTCGATGAGAAGGGTCCGAACAACATCAAGAAAATGACGATTCTTTCTTTCGGCCACACTATTTTGTTATGGAGTTGATGGACAAGAACGTTGTGATATGATTCCATGATTTTGAAGGAAAGATTGAAATTCATTTGATGTATACTCACCACCCGAATCATATTGCAAAATTCTGATTTTTGTAGAAAATTGTGTTTCGATTAAAGCATGGAAAGTTTGAAATGCCTTAAAGACCTCGCTTTTAGATCGAAGAAAATATATCCAAGTATAACGAGTATAATCATCTATAAAAGTAACAAAATATTTGTAATGTTGGTGATATATTACTGGTGAAATACCCCATACATCAGTATGCACAAGTTCGAAAACTTCGGAGGTGTGAGATTTATGCAAGGAAAGAGGAAGTGTTTTGCTTTTACCAAGTTTGCAAGATGCACAATCAATATTGTCTTTAGTTGAATAATTCGAAACTTTATTCCCAAGCAAACTAGATTTAAGTAAAACATTAAGAACATGAGAATTTGGGTGTCCTAACCGTTTATGCCATACATGATTATTACAATCAACGGCATTACAAGAAACATAATTTGACACTAGAGAAGGTGATGGGAGTAAAGGAAATAGACGTCCCACTTTAGGCCCCTTCGCGATCATCTTCCCTGACACTTGATCCTGCACAAAACAACCAGAATTTGAAAATTGAACGGTACAATTGTTATCAACTAATTGGCCAACAGATATAAGATTAGTAGACAACTTTGGGGACACAAAAACTGTATTCAGAGAGGTTGAAATATCACCAACAGCAATGATAGATAAAGAGCTACTATCAGCGGTTTGAATATGAAGATCCCCCTTATATTTTTGAACATTATTTAGGGGTAATGTTGAGCTAGTCATGTGATTTGAAGCAGCGGAATCAAAATACCAAGGCTTATGAGCAGAATTTTTGTTAACTGAAATTTCTAAAGTTGAAAATGCATTAACTATCATCTGTTGGATTATTTCAGGAGTAACAGAGGACTGAACAAAATTAGGAGCATTTGAGGATCCAACTGAGACGTTGTAGGCAGTTTTAGATTTCTTTGGAGGCCAGATTTGGCAATCTTTGATGATGTGCCCCGCTTTCTTGCAATAATTGCAGAACTTTTTAGTACAATTAGTAGCAACATGACCAAATCCTTTGCAACTGTAGCATTGGATATTACTCATATCTCTTCCACCTCTATGCTTTCCTTGGGCAACATATGAAACAGGAATTGGAGAAGAGTTCTGTGATTTCTGATCGATGAAAATTTGTGTCACGAGCCGTTGTTCCTCCCGAAAAAGCTCTCATATGCAAGTATCAATTGAAGGAACTGGATTTCTATTCATGAGGTTGGACTTGACTGAATCAAAATCTCCTCGTAATTTCATTAAAAATTAATCACGTTTGCTCGTTTCATGTACACTTTGAACAGCAGCCAGTCCTTCAGAAGGAACACTCTCATACACAATATCAGTGTATTCATTCCATAAATTCTCAAAAGAGGAATAAAACTCTTGAATTGTCATGCTCCCTTGACTGAGTTGTCCCAACTCAAGCTCTAATTAAAAACGACGGGCGGCGTTGCTTTGGTTGTAAACTTTCTTCAAGTAACCCCACATATCTTTAGAAGTCATGTAAGGCCTGAGATTGAGAATCATGGAAGGTTTCATACTTCCGAGAATCCAAGACATAATTTGAGCATCCTTCACCTTCCATTTCGCAAGTTGCTCCTTTTCAGTGGTGTTGGGTGCATAAATTGTTCCATCAACATAACCCCATAATTCCTTTCCCTTGACAAGAATTTCAAATTGGAAAGACCAAGTAGAGTAGTTCTTTCCATTAAAACGAACAAGGAAGTTATCAGATCGCTCCAAAGACATGATGTAAAAAAAACAAGAACTAGGAAATTAATTCCAAGAAAATCGGAGTAAAAAAAACACTAAGATTTTGAAGCTGGACAAGAAATACAAGAACAGATTTTTAAATAATCAGCTCTAATACCATGACAAAGATGTATGGAAATGTTTTTCATTCTCAATGAATTGACATACAAACAAGCTCCTATATTTATAGGTACNAAATGCTTTTCATTCTCAATTAATTGACATACAAACAAGCTCCTGTATTTATAGGTACAACAGAGCTAATTAGAGCTACAAATCAGTTAGCATATCCCATCATATATGCTTGGAAATCAGCCCACAGTATCCCCTAATATCAGCCTATCATATCACATAATATCAGCCTAAATTAAGCCTAATACAACTGGTACAAATCACAGATTTATAGCTAGTAAATAACATCTATAATACACAATAATGATAATTATATTGACATATATATATAGGCAAGTGATCAAATAGAAAATAACTTACAATAGAAAATAGAAAATTAGATCTACACCATATATTCAATCTAATCTAATGGCAATGGGGAACATCCACACACAAATCAAATACACCCTCATACACCCAATCCCACGTAATCCCTCCGTTTTTAATTTGATTTCCCCCGTTAATTAGTGAAGTTTTTTTCAAATCTAACTTCACCACATTTTTCTCCATCTCTCAACAATCAATTTGCATACCATATGTGATATATTCCG
>QRFB01001621.1:0-10762 GCA_008931105.1 Oenanthe javanica | reverse complement strand
GGCAAATATAATTTATAATTAAAATAAATTCGTCACTTATCAGATTCAAACTTCAATCACTAAATTATATTACAGAAACCACTAATTTGTATTTTAGAAATCACTAATTTGTATTACAGAAATCACTAAATTATATATCCTGGGTTCACAAAAAATAATGAAAATCGCCGAAAAAATAAAAGTCACCGGAATATATCACATATGGTATCCAAACTGATTGTTGGGAGATGGAGAAAAATGTGGTGAAGTTAGATTTAAAAAAAAACTTCACTAATTAACGGGAAAAATCAAATTAAAAACGGAGGGATTATGTGGGATTGGGTGTATGAGGGTGTATTTGATTTGTGTGTGGATGTTCCCCTTTGCCATTAGATTAGATTGAATATGTGGTGTAGATCTTATTTTCTATTTTCTATTATAAGTTATTTTCTATTTGATCACTTGCTTATATATATAAATATTCATTCTGTTTCAAACTTTCAATGAGAATTTTGAACTCAAGCTATCTATTTCAGGTGTTATTACTTCTTTCTAAGTCAATTGTTTGAATTTTGATTTATATGATATTACCTAAAAAACAATTATCTTAATGTGAAAAGAGAAAAAAAATGAGTTGATCAAGTTAGAAGAGTCACATAGAGGAGTCATGAATAATTTTGTTATCGAAAAAGTAGATTTTTCAAGCAAACTTGATAAAAATAAGTGAAGATTTGAAAAAATTTACTGTCAACTTCTGTTATATTATATGATTTTTTTATAGTTATGTTGGGAAAAAATATTTAGAGGCCCATTTAAAATTTTCGCCTCGGGCCTCCGATAAGTCAAGAACGACTTTGTTTATATTTGGTTTGGACACAGAGGTTAAGAAAAGTGTATAAAGTAGTGTGAATGAAAAGTGATTAAAGCGGTAGGACCAATTAATATTCAATTGATAAATTTGAAAAAGTGAAGAAAAGTAGTGGGAGAGATTAACTTTTATATTATAAAATTTCCTATTTTTAAAAAGTTTTGAATGTAAAGAATAGGAAGAACATCCAAAAAAAGAAAGTGTGAAGAATTAATTGACACGGATTTGTTGTTTAAAATTTTGCATGCAAGAGATTATATGAAAAAAAGATCCCAAGCAAAGGCAGATTTACAAAGGGGGGGTTTGGGGACACCGGCCCCATGCAAAAATATAGTAATAATTTTTATTAATTTTTTATTATATAAATATGTATATTTTACTAAAAGCTTTCATTAAAAGTAATTAATTGTTTTTATAATATTAGTATTTGAATTACTTTTATAATTTTTATTTTTATTTGGTACTTGCATATCAAAAATGTATAAATTATACATATCAAATTTTGAAAAATTCATAAAAATATTTATATTTAGAAGCAATTGACCTGTGAAAAATGACCAAAAAAAAATTTAAAGTATATTATGACCCCATAGGAATATTGTTCAGGATCCACCACCCATCCCAAAGAGGGGCGACAAACTCTTTACTTTTCAGAGAATCTCTAACGGGGTTCCAACTAAAGGGATCAAAAAGTGACAACTCATCCATAATATTATTAGTTTATTTTTTCTTTCTTAAATAGTACTTTTGGCAACTCGTATATGAAAATGTACTGGGCACCCAAAGTTACCAAATATTTGTACAATATAGCTTTTTTATATAAATACAAACAAAATACATTTAATTGATTTAGGCCAAATATCATTTTTATAAAATATAATAATTATAATATAATTGAACGTATCAAATTAGCAAACAAATTTTGATCAATTCATAATTAATAATATAGCATTGGTTGAACGTATCAAATTAGCAAACAAATTTTCATAATTCATAATTGTAATTTTTTGTTCCTTTTTGTGTCAAAATTTTGGACCATAATTTTTTTGTCTGGCAATTGGATTGGCTTCTGTGACATGGACTAGTAATATTTAAGTCCTACAATTAAGGTAAGAACACATTTGAGATGTCAGACTTGGAGTCTTAGTTTAGCTGTTTATTATTGTATTTTTTTAGCTAAGTTGTTTATTATTGTATTTGTATGTAACTATTTATACTGTTTTTATGTAGCATAGATAAATTATACGAAATTACATTACAATGTAATTTTACTAAATTATACTAATAATATAGCATAGATAAATTATACTAACAATGATATTAAATTACTTTAACTAAATTGATATAATTAAAAATTAGAGTAAAATACGATCTCTAGATTTTGACCATATACGCTCCCCTAAATCTGCTTAAAGATCACGATGAATGCTTGAAGATCTCTAGATTATTGATCCTCACTAGTGGTCGATCACATTCATATTTTTTTTATATTTTTATTTTTTGAGCTAGTGACACTATTAAAAAAAATTATTTATTCAATAAATTTTATACAGGCAATATAATAACATTATTTATTAATATTATTTATTCACCATATATTTTACTATTTTGTAATTTAATTTAAAAAATAAATTATACAAGTACAAACATAATTAGATAAAAAGCTAATATGCCTTTAGTATGTGATATAAACATTTTTATATTTTAGAGGGTGTCAAAAGTTAGCAATTTTAGTATGTGATATGCCACCTCATACCACATGATATTTTGACACTCTTTTTGACACGTACTGAATTAGCTCTTAGTACCAAACTCTTCTGGAAGGCGCCCCCAAAAGAATCTATAATAATTTTCCAATAAGATATTCTTGTACAAATGAGATAATATAGATATGTTCATCCAAATTAAAGGAAGCTAGCTTTGTATTCGACCATTTGGGAAGTATCCTCACTCACTTCAATAATGTCCTCGTTACATTTACATAAAAGCAACCTCACTCACTTCAATCATCAAAGTCTGTATCTGGTTAGAACGAGTCATCACTCAATTTAAAATAATATTGAATTGTCAATGTTTATTCTAGTTTGTAGTTTCTCTTCATAAATATTTTTTTTAAACAAGTTAAAATAATATCTGCTAGGCACACAAGTCCAAAACAAATCAATCATTTACTCCTATCTTTTTACCTTGATTTTTTTTTCCTTTTGAAATTTAATCTCACGCAGAAGTTTTTCCCAAATTAAATGATAAGATTTTTACGAAGATTCTATATGCCTAAGTTTCCACAGGAATTCCAGGTCGATCGAGCTCATCCACACATTCTAAACCCATATATACCACTGAGAGAGAGAGAGAGAGAGTACATTCACATTCTAAACCCATACCATTAAGAATATAGCACTCGAATAATGCCCAAGCCTATCAAAAAGGATTATAAGGTAGATCAAGGTGCAGTACAAATGGGGTGACAATTTTAGTTCCCTTTTACTTAATTGTTTGAGATTGAACACTCATATTATAAATAAGCTGCAATCATATATACTATGAAGATTAACATAGCTATGCAAGTCCAAAGATGGGCAAAACTGACCTGAGAGAGAGGAAGACTCCTCTAAACTGCTGAAAGAGATCGGAAACTGCAGGAACACCGACAATAGCCCTGATCTTCTTGTTTATAAAACTAGCTAGTGTGGTTTTATCAATTATTTTTTATCCAAGCCAGAAGAAAATGACAGTATTGGGCCATATGTCCTGCCAATTTGGGGACCAACCGAGCTGTCTCAATTATTCACTCCATTTATTTTCTGTGGTTGATACCTTTCATTGCAACAAGTGGATACACTCATATACATCGTTGCATCTGTCATGTGATGATACTAATACAGGTTATGTTTAGAATTCCTTTTTGATACTATAAAACGAATGACATTGGATGGTTTCCAAAATCTTATGCCTAAACAAGGTCAAAATTTAAGAATGAGACACCATATAAGTTAACTGTTTGTATGATAATCAAATGTGAATTATAAGTTAGTACAAGTTAAATTCCGAAAAGTACACAATATGAAATTTAACTTCATAAATATGAATATGATCCCTTTAGAAACTAGCCAGAATCTGTTGGAACTACGGAACAGTTTGTTAGGCTTCCTTGCAAATGGATTGATGCATCAATTAGTTAGTACAATATACTACTCAGAACAGTCGTAGCTAAATAATTCATCAATATAAGCATATTCGCAGCTCATTCCTCCATAATAAATGATAATGGAAAACAAGAACACAAATCACGTGCATGAGTTCATCTCCGTTCATAACTTTCTTGGAGTTAAAACCAAGACCATCAATTTTAATCACTCTTCTGATTAATCAATCATCGGTGCCGAAGTAACGATCTCCGAACTCTCCCATGCCTGGTATCACACGAAACTCTTCATTCAATGCTACATCAATCTCTGAAGTGACAATTTTAAGTGCTGGAAATCGTTTGCTGACACAATGTATTCCTTCAGGGGCCTATACAAATCAATGCAAGAGGAATCAGTTTGCATTGGTTTTTTAAAGAACAATTGTATCTGTAAACAGCTTTTGTCACTTACGNAAAAAAATGGTACTAAATAAATGCAAGTCAATAATAGCTCTGTGCCCTATATTGTATTAGATATACTGGCCAATAAGGAGGGGGGGGGGTATCCAGTTATCGGGAGGGTAGTATGTACATAGCCTTACCTCTAATCAAGAGAATGGAAAGGCTGTTTCCAGAAAAATGACCCCTGCATACCACATAAGGAGTTCAACCCATGACCTAAAGGTCATGAGTTGGGCACCTAATCACTGCCCAATACTAATAACCAAATGATTAGAATGGTATTATATATTTATATTGCAAGTGTTTCCCCAGGACAAGTCCAGTCCTGGAGAATGGCTAGAATACAAAGACTACACAATAAATTTTGGATATATCCCCCAGACATGCACAAAAAAAAAAGGAAAGGAAAAGAGAACGCCCTCACAAAGATTTTCAGGACAGATAACCCAGTGTCTTGTTAAAGCGTGCNAGAAAGTTTTACAAATTAAAATAAATTTATAATATTGTACCTGTTTACCGTTATCACCATCACGGTGAATTAGAATTTTCCCGATCTTTATTCCTTTGCAACAGNTAAATTTATAATATTGTACCTGTTTACCGTTATCACCATCACGATGAATTAGAATTTTCCCTATCTTTATTCCTTTGCAACAAGCACGCACAGCATTCTCCATGCTTTCACCACTGTATATATAAGCAGTTAAAGGATTTACTTGAGCAAACAAGATATCATAATACTTGATATATTTGGCATTTGAACAAATTAAGTACATGTTAATTCTCAGTTTGCAAATATATAAGTGCTTCTTGTTCTAGTTAAGGAAAGGTTAGGAATCGTTGCATCACAATGATGATGTGAGGTTTAAGGGTAATAAGGTATTATCAATTGGTATGCACATCTTAGGCATCTTCTTGATGTAATAAAACAAAAAAATTGCAGTGAAACAGCGAGACAAATGTCACAAGAGACTAAACCACTGGCAGCTAGGCCAAACAATGTCAGACATTCAAATATTCATTGTTAAATAGAAGAACGCCATTTAATTATGTATTGATGTCTCTCATTGTATGAGCAACTTATCAGAAATTTTAAACAGCATATCTTTTCTCAAAAATTATTTACTCCGTGCAAACCTTCGAACAATCGAGACTCCACATAATTTTTTGCAAAAATCAACTCCAGTATATACTGATCCTGCAATTGAAAAAATTACATGAATTTGTTAACACAGCCAATCTGAAGTAGACAACTTAAAAGTACAACGGCAGTGTTGTCTCAGATCCCATTTGTAAATAAATGCATTTAGAAAAAATATGGTACTAAATAAATGCAAGTCAATAATAGCTATCTGCCCTATATTGTATTATAATTATAAGATACACTGGCCAATAAAGGAGGGGGAGGGGGGGGGGATGAGTTGGGCACCTAATCACTGCCCAATACTAATAAGTAATAACCAAATGATTAGAATGGTATTATATTGCAAGTGTTTCCCCAGGACAAGTCCAGTCCTGGAGAATGGCTAGAATACAAAGACTACACAATAAATTTTGGATATATCCCCCAGACATGCACAAAAAAAAAAGGAAAGGAAAAGAGAACGCCCTCACAAAGATTTTCAGGACAGATAACCCAGTGTCTTGTTAAAGCGTGCAGCAATTGTGCTAATGTCTAGTTCATAGTTGCATGGTTCGTGGGTCAGCCTATGGAACCCCGATCCAGTTCCCTCGTTCCGGAACACGATTCCTCTTCAACCCAGATCGCTCGAGATCACGTTCCAATTCATCAACTTTGACGAACCGCCTTTAACTCTGGCGATCATAATGTGTAAAGGAGAAAGAATAAAAAAAAGGGAAGATAAGTTAACACCATTTAGATTGAAATTATTTTTAAAAGGTAAATCTGTAAGAGGAAGGAGTTGGGCAGATGATGTAGATGGAAGAGATGATAGACCAGACATGGATGTTAATTATGTTGCGGTGTCCTACTACTAAAAATATGAGATGAAGTAATGACAAAAAAAATCTCTTATTCAGGTTTCAGAATAGTAGCAGAATAGTCATTGGTATTGTTTTATATGTATAATAATTTTTAATAAATATATATTATTAAAAAGGGATCCTCATATCGATCCACGAACCCGATTCATGACTCATCGTACCCGATTCACTCAAGCTAACGTCCCATGTATCCGTACTCGTACCACGTACCCAATCAATCCGCGATCCATGCAACTATGGTCTAGTTTTAGTTTTTCAACATATTGGATATTGCATGTTGGTCATCTTCTAAGCATCACATAACCGCAAAAAATACCTATATGACTCAGACCATACAGACAGAGTCATGGTCCCTGTCAATCGATCGATAACAGATGTGATTCAAATTCTCTGAAATTTACGGTGGTCAAAATGTCAAAGCTCTCAGTTCAAGCATTAAACAACTAAGCTATGTTACTTGGACTCGGGTTCAGAGTGTCCAACACAACACATATCTGAGTGTCGGATTCGGCATTCTCAAAAAATCATGACACGGGGACACTGTCCAAATTTTGGACACGGGTACGGGGACACGGCAAATTTTAAAATAAATTATATAATTTTATATGATAAGAATAAATAAAAATATATATTTTTAGTCATATATTATTATTTTGGGAAAACAATTATAAATTTGATTGATTTTTAAAATTAATTAACTAAACAATTTTTTAAATGTATTGTGTCAAATATTCAAGATATATATAATAATAAAAATATAATAGTACAACAATTTAAAATGTGAGTGGGGTTGGAGACAACTACATGCTATTAAATTAAAAAATGAATGTGGACAAAAGAAAGTCCAGATACATTGTGATACACTATACATTTATACACACAATGCATACATCGTCGTTCTCCTTTTTTTATCGCCTTCTTCATCTTCTCTTTTACTTTTCATCTCTCAAGCTCCCTTTTTTCATCTTTGTGTCATCTTTTCTTCTGTAATCTCTCTGCAAACAACGAAGTATCTCCGGCGACCTTGACCTTCGATTTCACGGCGGCCTTTAATTTTTCTGGCGACAAAGGAGTGTCGGATTTTCAATGGATGAATCCGACACGTATTCCGCGTCATGTCGACACGAGTACGGCCGCCGGAATAGGCGTGTCGAAGTCTGTGTTACTCCGACCCGGCACTTCCGGCCGCCGTACCGGTGTCGACCCGACACGACACGGGACACGACGCGGGATACGTGCCGGATTCGTGACTGTGAAATCGGATACGTCGTTGCCGTAATTTTGAAGATATTGAAGGTCGCCGGAAATTTTTTACCGATCGCCGGACTTTTTTGCAAGTCGTTGGAGAATCTTTGCATGTGCGGACTAGTCTACAAATGTTTTGAAGACTTTGAAGGTCACAAATCTTGAAGTTTTGAAGGTATAATCTTGAAAACTGAAAAAGTAAAAGGCAGCCGCTGGAGTGAAGAAGACGAAGAGGGGAGATGAGGGCAGATGGGTCAACAGCTCATGAGTTGTGTTTTTTAATAGTAATACTTTTTTATTAAAAAGTGTGCACACAAGGGCTAGTAGGTAGGTTACAGTTGTCTCACTTGTTTGTATCAATTTCATTAATTTAAAAATCAATTTCATTAATTTAAAATTTGATTGATGCTTGATTGGTGTTTAGTATATAATTGTTTCTAATAATTTAAAATTTGATTGGTGCTGATTGGAGTCTAATATATACATTGAATTAGAATTTTAAATTTATTCAATAATTTCTTTTTAAAAATAATTTTAATTTTTTTATTGATACTTGATTATTATTTTAAAAGAAAATTTTGATTCATGCTTGATTACTATTTTCAAAGAAAAATAAAAAATTAGTTGAATAATTAAATTTTATTTAGCAAATAAATTATATTTTATATGCTCTTTCCGTACCGATTTTCTTATTCAGTTTACTTTTTATCATTTTATTTATAAAATTAAAAATAAATCATAAAATTAAAATTTATATATACATTAAAATTCATGTGAAAAATAAACTTAATAAAATATAAATTTAATGCATATCTACATTGTCCACAAACATAGTATTTATATTATACTATAATTGTATGCAAAAATTTAAAAATAAATTATAAAATTATATTTTATATGCACAATAAATGCGTGCAAAAAATAAATTTGATAAAATATAAATTTAACGTATATCTAAATTGTACACAAATATAATATATATTATACTATAATTGTATATAAAAAAAATTTTAAAAAAAAAGGAAAAAAGATTGAGCAACTAATAAGTCATCTCTAGCATATATTTTTTTACAAGAGATACGTGGACAAATTATAATATACATATTCTATTCGTAAAATTTGAATATATAAAACATATTACAAAATATATAGGAAATTACGCAATTATAAGACAAACTATAATATATATAGTCTATTCTACGTCATCGAAGCTTTTTTGGCCATGTAAAACTTTAATAAACAAGACAAATTACAAAATATATAGAAAATTACACCATTATAAGACAAACTACAATACAGTAGAACCTCGATAAATGAATATTCAATAAACAAATAATCTAATCAAATGAATAATTTTTTCCAGTCTCAACATAATAGAGACAGTATCTTTTTTATCTCTATAAATGAATAATCTCGATTAATGAATATAATTCTCCGGTCCCGATCGTATTTATTTATCGAGGTTTAACTGTGTATACATAGTTTATTCGTAAAAGTTGTAATAAGACGAACTATAATATATACATAGTGCTTGTTTGGTTAAATCAAACAACTGTATCATATTTTACATCCTAGATATTCCAAATACTTACATGAATTATTGTCAACCAAACGACCTCATAGTTTATTCGTAAAACTTTATAATATACATTGTTTATTCATAAAATTTGAATATATAAGACAAATTAAACATATAATATACATAATTATAAAAATCTTACACAATAACAATATATTTTAAAATCATTAAAGGATATCACAAATATATAATACATTTATAAAACTTGGCTAGATAAATTAAATTGATAGTTTATAATTTACCTTTTTAAAATTTTAAACTAAAATCAATATTAATTTAAATTCATAAATTAAATCAAAAATGTAACCAAGGCCATATGTACATTTTTTTTAAAATACAAGATCATATATACAGAATATATCCACATACACTCTTATGTATATATTTACCGTTTGACTGACTATTTCAATTCTAGAGGCAATTAATTTGTGAGTCCCTTCAGTTTTTCACCAAGTCCCAGCTCTCTTGTATAAATTATAACCTTATTTTGACTCCAAAATCATCATTACTTAAACCCTTACCAGATGTACAAAGTTCTTATACAGAGATCATGTCTACTCAAAAGCTTATGAATCCCGGTAAAGATGATAAACCTTTGTGGATTCATGTTGAGGTGTTGGATGTACCTATTGCTGGTGGAGGTAACAGGAAGTGGAGATGTAAATACTGCAACAAAATAGTGACGGGTTCTTACTCAAAAGTGAAGGGGCATTTGTTAAAAATCTCCAACACTGGTGTAGAACCATGCAAAGGGATGTCAGATGATGTATTTCGTCAAATCGATACAGAGCACAAGAAGGCTGAAGAGAGGATAGCAAAAGAAGCCATGAATGCCAAACAAAAAAAGCAGTACATGGCATATCAAGGAGGGTCTGATTTAGTTCAACCAAAAAAAAGAAAAGGAGCTTTAGACCTCGCTTTCAATGTAGCTGATCGGGAAGATATTGATAAGGAGTGTGCCATGATGTTTTATACTGGTGGTATATCTTTCAACTTTGCAAGGAATCCATTCCTTAGACGTTACTCAATAAAATTAGCCAATTCTAATGTGGCAGGTTACACTCCTCCTACATATAACCGATTTCGCACAACACTTTTGTCACAACAGAAGCAACATGTTCACAGACTCGTACATCCTATAAAAGATAGTTGGAAGAAAAAGGGTGCATCTATATGTTCAGATGGATGGTCTGATTGCCACTCAAGAACTTTGATCAATATAATGGTTGCCTCTGCTGCTGGTCCAATGTTTTTAAAATCAATCAATGCCAGTGATGCTACAAAAGATGCTGAATATATAGCTAAAATATTCATGGAGGCTGTGGAAGAAATTGGCGCAATGAATGTTGTTCAGATAGTCACTGATAATGCATCCAATTACAAGGCAGCAGGTGCTTTAATCGAAACTAAGTATCCTCGTATATTTTGGACTCCGTGTGTAGTTCATTGCTTAAATTTGGCAATTAAATCTATTTGTGAACCTAGTGAGAAGTCTGAT
>QRFB01001620.1:26036-60376 GCA_008931105.1 Oenanthe javanica | reverse complement strand
TGTGTGTGTGTGTGAATCTCGAATGAGAACTCTTGTTTAATTGAGAACTGTGATCTAAACTCAACCCTACTTTATTTTAAATCTAGACCACACGGTATATTGTGCTTATCTTTCTTCAAGATCTTTTTTCTCTCTCATTTAACCCCTTTTTTCTTCGGTCAATTATGTATATTCTTTTCTATAATCTCTGATTTCCGTAACTTCTCTTCTCATCTATGATCTCTATTGGTATACATTCTCCTCCTTCGACACTAACAACATTTCAGTTACCATCACCACTTCATTCAGGACCTCCAACGAGATTTTTATTAGAGATTTACCACTCTATCTCCCGCAACATCTTTTCACTCTCACTGCTCACTCTCCAGCGACATCTTTTATCTTTTAATCATCTTTTTTCTCGTGAGAAAAGTGTTGAAAGTTAAACATGAAGAGAATTAATAATTCAAAATTTAGTTATTAACTCTTCATTTTTTAATTGAGATATTTTTTATTGTGGTGGAGTTTATGTTAAATTAAATCCACCAAGTTGTAGAGGCGATAAAGAGAGCAAAAAAAAATGGTAATTTGAAACATAAAGTTAATGATTTGGAAGCAGAAAATTGGTAGTTTAGAGGCACAGAATAGTGATTTGGACTTAATTGCCTTATTTATTACTCCAGATCTTACAATTTTTTCCCCACTCATATTTTGATTTATTTGTAAATAAAATTAAAGTGTTTTTTGGATTTTTATATAGATACAAAAGTCTAGTGAACGAGTATTGTTAAGTTATGAGTTCTCCTAAAACCTCAAGGTATTAGGAAGCGGGATCATATTATTCAACATCCCCCCTCACTCAAAAACCCATTATATGTCGAAGAGTGGATCACTAGGTGGTTCGTCCCTTTTTGGGCCTAATCCAATCCAATTTTTCAATTACTAGATGGGGATCTCGTCCCTTTTTGGGCCCATCATAGTACAATATCAATATTTCAATAAATGAGAATATTGAGGGCATGAGGGACTCAAACTCGAGACCTCCTACAATCAGGGCTCTGATACCATGTTAAATTACCAGTTCTCCTAAAACCTCAAGGTGTTAGGAAGCGGGCTTACCAGGATCATATTATTCAACAGGTATACAACAAGTACTAAGCAAATTAGAATATACATATTCGAGGCCTAAACTTTTATGGGAGTACAAAATTGTCATCAGTTCCTAGTTCTCATTATAAGAGGGTCACATTAAAGTAGTACTCTGTATATTCAAAAAGATATATCATCGTATCTTCATTAAAATTTGAATACAATGAATTGATAAATACTTAGATAACTTTAAAGATATATGTGTTTTCATGTTCAAAAATATAATATGAACCAATTAGCTCTCATCCCGAGGTTTTAAGACAATTGAAAATTTAACATGGTACTGAAGCTCTATTTAGAATTGCTACTCAAAATTGCAGTGATGTGAGAAAAAGTGTTGAAAATCAGAAGACTGTTTAAAAATATTTTTGATTTTTGATGTGTATGTCTTGAGGTATAATATATAAAAGAAAATGTTTTTTGTGAGGTTTGATGGTGAGCTTCAAGCAAAAGCTGAAAAAACTGTTTTATTAAAAAGCATGGGGTACGTGCTTTCTCTAAAAGCAATTTTTAGGCAAAAACACTTTTCAAAGCAGGTGCTTTTGAACTTTACCGAACAGTTTCTAACTACTTTTCAACAAAAAATTGTTGGTGTCTACAACAATACCAAACGGGTCTCGAACCCTCCTACCCCTTCACCTTCTCATAATATTTGAATCGTACCAGCTAGATTATGCCTAAATGATGAGGTCCTATTGATCCACACTTCAAACCCGAAAATGGGTTCTCAAGTGAGAGGGTGTTAAAGATATAATATTATCCAATTAAGACATCATACTTGCATCTTTCACAATTTTAAATAAGCACGAACTAGTTACTTAACATTTCTTTAATTATAAGTGGATACAAGTAAGCATGCCTATTGACCTCACAATTGTGTCCTCTGCTTTTGTCTCATACACTTTCTTGTCTCATACACTTTCTTGTTTCCAGATGTACTTGCCCAAACCCAAACATGACAGGAATTGCACACAAAAAAAAGGTCAGTTCAAGTGTACATAAAACATTCGTGTTTCATGTACGAGAAAAACAAAGTGACACAATAATACACGGAGATACACGATAGTATTCCTGAAATTTCGATAGCATTAATACACAAGTAATAAGTGTAATTATAAATTTTGAATAATAGCATTACATATAAAGTTATGTTGTTCAAAAATTTATTGTATTTTTCAAAATAATATAAATATATTACATTTTACATTTAGAGTACTTTCATGATTTCATATGACATGAATCAGATACACGGGCATTAAGACGTACCATATTGGCAGCTGTAATTCCCTATTTTTAACCTTTTTTAGACTTATCTAATATCCCAACTACAAAATTTAATTATTAATATATTTGTATGTGAGCTAGAATATTATATTATTAAATATATAAGAAAACCCATATTTATGTAATGTTAGTACGGGTAGAATTTGATGCAAGGGAATTGGACGTAATATATTGTTAAAATATAATATATGATCCTGTTAAGTAAATATCCCAACATCTTGAGATTTTAGGAGATCTTAAGTATATATATATATATAGGAANTAATTCCCTATTTTTAACCTTTTTCAGACTTATTTAATATCCCAACTACAAAATTTAATTATTAATATATTTGTATGTGAGCTAGAATATTATATTATTAAATATATAAGAAAACCCATATTTATGTAATGTTAGTACGGGTAGAATTTGATGCAAGGGAATTGGACGTAATATATTGTTAAAATATAATATATGATCCTGTTAAGTAAATATCCCAACATCTTGAGATTTTAGGAGATCTTAAGTGTATATATATATATATATAGGAAATAAAGAGAGGAAAACATGGCATATAGGAAAAGAATACTGTTGGTTATTTGTTTAAAGAGTAGACTATATATATTTTAAATACACGGTATATGTATACATACAACAAAGGAATGAAAAATTGAATATATACATGGCTGTTTATAAATGAGGTTAGTGGGTTGCCTAATCCATGAGCAAATCTAGTAGGTGAATAGAATAGACCGAAACAATTGAATAAACAAAAGTAGGGATCAGGGCATACATATAAATGAGATGTATAGGGCATAAGTAGCAGCTGTGGACAAACAACTACAAGGCTTATATCACACTTGCAAGAGGAGATAAATGATAAGGGCTGTAACTATATACTGTATCGTACTTTCCGCGAGAAGGATAATTATGTTATGTTGAGATTTTGGTTATGAACTAGATAATTTATTAATCTAGCTTGTTAAACATGCCAAGTTGTTGATGTGTCATTGTTTAGAAACTAATTAAATGTTTAAGCGAGTTGTCTCTGTAAGGGTATTGACATTGAAGTCAAGTAGTTAATTTTTTAACTAGTCGTAATGTTTTTAGTCTAAGAAATAGCATTCCTCTTTAAGCTAGTTTATAGTAATTTGATGAGGTGAACTAAATCTTTGTTTTACTAGTTCTAGTTCTTTAACTGAGTTTGACAATCTAATATAATGAGGGTATTGTAATGACGATGAAGATTACTTTAAGGTAATACTTAAGACAGGTGATCAAGACTGCATTAGAAAGACAAATGAATCCATTTCGTGATCACAAAGATTACCGAAAGGTAATGGTTAAGATAGATGATTAAAATTGCATTTGGAAAAAGATGAGTCGATTTATTCATGGGGCTAAGAATTCCGAGAGGAAATACTTAAGAGACCTAAAAAGGTCGCTTAGTCAAAGTGTTTTCTTGTGAACTTTCGAACTTAATTTCATGTACATCTTCGAGTTTTTGTTCTGCTTGTGCTCATTTTATTATTATTATTTAAAAATAGTCAATGTTCAATATATATTGTTAAAAAATGAGTACGTAATATGTATGACATGTAAAGTTTATATAAATATTATTTATAAATATTAAGTTTGTTCCCGATTCGGGAACGAACGATATCGGTCACAGTACGTGGCTGCGTCCCACATTCCTTGTAACTATGAGAATGACTATAACATTTGTGTTTATGATAACACCATAGTGACGCAATGTTTAGAAGCAATATATGTAACTATAAATTATTCCATTGGAGATTTTGTTGGCTTATGGATACTTCTGACATGTCAACCCCATGTCGTGCTTCCATTGCGAGTCCCGAGTTCGGGGTCATTACACTTGTCTTGGATTAGTGCATCAGTTAGACAACACTAAAGTTTAGATAAAATACTTATAAAGAGGTGTAAAATACTTATAAAGAGTTGGTGCAAAGTAAGAGAAGTCGAGGGTCAAAGAATTTTTTTGTTTACTATAGCAACCTTAATTACAGTTGTAGTAGGATTTCACCCGGAGATAATATTGATACAAGTAATTATCAGGCTTGGAGTCACGTTGGCAATAAAATTAGCTAAAAGAAGAAAATAGAATACTAGTGGAATATAGGCTCGGAGATAATAATATGATACAAATGTTATTAGCACATCTGCTTCACATGCTAATAACTCCAGATTTCTTTGGGAACCTATAGAATTATCAGATGTCCTCTTTTCACTAGTTCGCCTGATTTTCCTGTATGGATAGCCATTATGACGAAGAGGGTCCTGATCTAAATTATGAGCTCTCAGAAGGAGTGGCATAATGGAGTAATGGACCTGAGTTTGGGGTTTCCTAGGTCCATTACCATAGCTTTCCAAAGCTATAAATTAAGACCACTATCAAGATTTTGACGCTTGTTCCAGATTCAAAGCGTCACAAGACACTAGCATTATACTTGCAATGTGTACATATCCATTCAAAGCTTACTTCAATTGTTCTTTTCAAGAAATTTCACATAATCCAAGTAATAAATAACAAATATATTCAATAGGTGGAAGTTAAGTACTTATAAATACCTGAATCATGCTGGATCTCATCTAACCACTGTCTTAAGCCTGTTATGAATTTCCTGTCTTTCTCCTCACCACAAACTATTGATGAAGCTTGATATGGGACAAAATATTCACCTTGTTTTTCTTCATACATAGAAAATGATGAATATTTCTTGCTAGATAGGGCATATACCAGTGAACCATGAGTGATCATCTGCACAGAAACAGGCACACACTAAATAAATTTCAATAATACAAGTCTCATGAAACTTCTTAAACTTGGTTGATATAGGGATATGCCACTTTAGTGTTATATACTTACATGTCTTACGTCACCGCCAAATAGTAAACCACCTTCTAGGGAAGCTGTCTCCATGATACTTCGATGATAATCGATCATTAAGCTACCAAGGATAAAATTCAATTAAGTTGCTTGTAGATGCTCAAGCCTTATCGCTTTGTTTTCTCACAAATTCCAGTAAGAAATCACGTACTGTTTTGTACTATACACACAGGAGACACACAAACGCGTATCATGTGTATTTCATATTACTATTTGATATTATGTAAATTATACATCTAACTTATTGTAAATATTATAGTCTATTGTATAGATAAATATCAAGCTTTGTTGAATTTGTTACCAAAAAAAAAAGTAAAACGCATATTCAGTCAGTAACAAAGTAGTTTCTCAAATAAAAAGATCTCCTGAAATTGATTTTGGTATAAAACATAGCCTTAAATCTCAAAAAGAAAGCAGATCATATAATTGACCATGTCAATTTACCCAATCAATTTAACACTTAAAATCAACATACATAAACCAATGGCGGGAGTTATATACACTTGAAAAAATACAACCCATTATAGCCTAGGTTGCCAACTCAATTTGGTTAGTACTGAAATGTAGATGATTTAGAATTGAAATGTAGTTAATTTAGTATTGAAATGTTGAAATATTCAATCTTAGTTTGATTATATAACACATAAATATATGAAGTACAGAAAAAATAAGTTCATTATTTTGAATGTTAGTTAATGTAATTGTGATAAGGGAAAAGAGGAAAGGATGTACCCGTGTATCCCGCTTGAAGAGGAGTTTGGGGAGGGTAGGATGTCCAAGATATGATCACAGGCATGTCGGATACTAGAGTTGAACCCACAACCATTTGGTTATGGATTAGGCACCTAAACCACTCGTCAACCCAACATCATACTTCCTGATGTAACTCTGATAATTTATTAAAATTTTTAAGGACTCTCCCAAGATAGGTCCTATTTAATTACTTTTCTAACCTTGTCATGTTTCAACTCTACATGGATGCTCGATGATTAACTAATACGCAAGCTACTAAGCAAGATTAACAATTTTTTTGAGTAACTAAATATTAATTAAGTGTGGAATCACTAGCGATATGGTTTTTCAACTCTGAACTACCCACATATTTTCAGGTTACTCTGCATTTTGGTAAATTAGTACTTTAGGGAGAGTGAATGAGTAAGCTTGAGCACATTCTATCACCGGAAACAAAGGTTTTACATGTTTTAGCAAAGATCTATCATTTATCGCTGACTTGTATGAACAGGAGATAATGATTTTAAGGATTATGTTGTCTTGTCATCAAATTATCTTAGCATGTTTGTCCTATATTTATTTACATGTATACAGCAAAGAATGAATGGCTTTTCAATTACCAAATACTATCAAGGTTAGCTTAAAAACTTATATACTCTTAAAGTCCAAAACAACCATATTTATTATAAAAAAAACATATTCACATCATCCATCTAATTTTGCACTACAAGGGATTTTTTTATCCCAAAATAAAACTATTAAGTTATCACATGTACCGAATGTTATCACTTTATATTATTTTATAAGATTCCTCTCAAAGGAACTAAGAAATGATAAAAAGTAGTCCATGAGATTATTTACATGACTAAGTGTGAGAATAATGATTCGATATCAGAAACTAAAAGAAGTCACCGCCTCCCAAGTTAGATCTTATGAAACAAACACCGTGTAAGTATATACACATACAACCTCTGAACTGATCATCAATCGACTACCAACAAAATGAAAAGCCCTCACTGCCGGCCAGAAAACAAAGTTCAATCCACAGTCTAAAGTAATTTAGAATAACCCAAATCATACTGAATGAGAATATTTAAGGAAATCATCCAAGCAGTACTACACACTTGTACCTCTGTGGGAATTAAATAAGATAATGCAATAGTTTTAATGATAAAAATCACCTCAATTGAGACATCACAGTCATTTAAAAACACAGACGTACATATGTAGTCAGACTAAACATTGATAAATCAGCTCTGTAAGTTATACCAAAACAAAAAGTAAATAAAAATATATTAAATTGCGTTATAAAAGCAGGGCTATATAACAAACAAATAACAATGTAATCGAATAAGGTTTGATAGAGATAAAAGGGAAAAAAAGTATACCGCTGTCCGGGAACTATTGCCTCGATAACGACGCCAATAAGATTCAACCTGGTATTAAGTTTCATGATGGTGTCTACCATTGGAGGAAATTCGTAATCGTTGCCTCTCTGTTAACTCATCATCTGTGGCGGCTTCTAATACCCTAGAGGGAAAATACTCGATTGTCAGCTGTTATAATGGGTGTATAATTTTTAATTTTAACTTATCACATTCATTTTTTGCTATAAAAAAAATGTGTCTTGTGTATACACTTCCATATAAAAATACACTGGCAAATTTGTTTATTCAATTTTAAAATCTATTTTACTTGCATATCTTTAAAGATTTTTCGCTAAAATATTAACGACATTATATTTCAGGAATATTTTTAATAATTGTACTTTAAATGAGCAGAAAAAATAAGTATATCGCTCGCGTCCTTAAAACATGCTTTATCTACTAACTTCCTGCATTTTGTCATCCAATCCACATTTTTCATATTCATTGCCTCTCTCTTAGCCCATCCAATTGTGGCAGCTTCTAGAATTCTTGAGGGCACAATACTTGACCGCGATAGTGGGTGTATAATTTCTTAATTTCTAACTTGACATATTTATTTTCGCCTAAAAAATATTGTGGCTTGCTTCCCAACATAGCATATACACTTCGATATCTAATATACCGGCAATTAAATCAATCAATTTTAAAATATATTTCACTTGCATATGTTAAAAGATTATCCTCCTAAAATATTAACAAGAGCAAACTTCAGGAATTTTAAAAATTATTGTACTTCAAATGATGCAGAAATAAACACATCGCCTGCATCCTCTCATTTGAGGTGGGCAGAGCAGGGCAAGTCTTAACTGATATTAAAGCAATTTTTCTGTTGATATGGTCATTTTCTTCTCAACTGAATATACGTACACATAAATATATGTACTTAATAAAATTCCTTGCAAGCCACCACGTTGTGTGCTAATGTAAAAAGGGTCCTGGTCTCCCAAACAATCTCAATCAATTGTCTAGACCATCTATCCGCACTTTTTTCCCGCCGATAGCATTAACACGTAAAATTTTTGTGAATCCAGTGGGGCCACGTCATCTATCCGCATTTCTGGAGGGCTAACTAGGGTTTTTTCCTATCCGTAGAAAAAAAAGCGCGGATAAATGGTTGCTCAACTATCGCATGTCAGGGACCAAAACCCGTGTAAAAATAATACTATCTTTCTCTGTCAACAAACATTTAAGTAATTGTTAAACACCTACATACCATTAAAGACGAAGAAAACTCGATTCACATTACATATAAGAATAAATAAGCAGGTTTAATATTTCGAAACAAACACAACCTGAGAAATCACAATAGTTTGATAGTAAAATCAGCTCAAACCAAACACACACAGTTATATATACATAAAGAGAATTTAAGATATGAGCAAGTAAATAACAGGGGATATATAAATCATGAGTTGCTTATTTAAAACAGGGGATATATATATATAGATAGATAGATAACAAAATGTAATGATACATACATAGTGATTAATTGCAAGCAGCAAAGATACATGTAAGCATTGCGCGCCATTTCAAACCCTAGAGCTGCACCTAATTCACACAATACCTGCACAAATTTAATACTTATAAACTTCTATTATTTTTAAAGTAAATTATATTAAATTGATAGCCTATTATATTTATATTTATATCGGGAAAATACAAAAGTCTAATATGATATATAAATTAAAATAAATAGAATGTTATTTTGACAAAATGGATTTCAGAAAATAAAAATAGTACTGTGTTTAATAAACTAGTAAGTTAGTAATTTAATATTTAAAATAATAATGAAATTAATAGGTTCTGATACATCGGTCAATTGGTTTCATTTTTAAGGTTGTAAACTTAATTCCAAAAAAATAAGTTTTGGTAAATTGTTTTTTAGCATTATTTCATTATGTATTTATTTTTTAACGTAAAATTGTGTGTAATTAACTCATAAATTTTTCATGCTCATTTTAAGATTGATTCTAAATATTAATAAAAAAAGAATATTTTATATAACTAAATAGGTACATAAGTTTTGGTTTAATGTACGTCAATTTTCCATCATTTTTGTATAATTATAATAACACGATTTGCACCATTTTAAGTGGATGCAGCACTATTCTAGTCCATCTATATTGGAGTATGTTTCTATGTTATTGGTGAGTGGCCTCTTTTGCATTCCTATCAAGATAAAAAAAAATAAAAAAAATTGTGCTGATTGTGAAAAACAGCTTATGAACAAGCTGAGAATCCAACTCCCAATTGTTTATTTTTATGAAGTTAAACCACCATGCAGATGCATAATGAGCTAGTGCCGAGAAAGATCAGATAACAATTCTTGAGCAGAACAATCGTGCAGAATACTAATGTCGAATATAGGAAAAAAAGAGAGATATCACAACCCTGAGATAGACTAGTAACAGGCTAACAGCAAATACAGTACAACTGACTCATTTCCTGTAGAACTTTCAAAATTTGAAATATTGGTATTCGATGTTAAAATGGTTGGTTTCTTTCGCGATTACAAGCACTTCCAAATAAATAGATTTATCTACGTATAACAGGAGTGATAGTTAAAAAGAAAAGTTTGCAAGTTAGTATGATTAACTGCTGAATCCATGGTCACAATATTATACAAAAAAATTGGTACTCCAAGAGTTGCACATTTTTTGACAAAGGGACATGTTAGCCCTAAGAAAGATGAAGTCTTGTACATAGATTCTGCATTTTTGCTACTATTGCTTGACTATCAGCAGACCAACGTGGCCAACAGTGTAATTAATTTCGGGCTTCGAATAGTCCTATTTACCTGATATAAGAGTGTACTCTATAGTGGTGTCAATATGATGATTTACAAGGATTCACACATGAATAAGTGTGCCCAGGTTGTTGGTTATATATATTGTCAAGTGTTTTTACTAAAGGATGGGGTTGACATTCTGTGTGAAACAGGACAATCATATTATTATTTCATTATATGAAACTTGAACAAGCCATTGGAGTAGTGTTTTCTTGGAAATGCTTGGTTTCGAGAATGGGGTTACAAATTTATCATGGAAGTTTTGAAGTCACTGAGGTTAAGTTGGACAGAGCACTGCAATTTGTAGGTTCATCAAGATTGGACAAGATCATTAGTGATTTTAGGAATGTTGTTACAAGATTGGAATTTCTTTGATTCATTGTTGAGCTCTCTATACATCACAACCAAATTAAAGACATGGGATAGAAAATTTAACTTTGCTTCTTGCTCAACTGAGATATCCTCTTAGAAAGTGCAAACCAAAGTTCCAATATGTGAGTATTGTGATCAAACCAAAAATTAGGTCCATGTTTGAGTAGGTTTTACCAGAATATAGCCTTGATTGCAACTGATACAGTGGTATATGGAGCTATTGCACTCGTGGAGTCCTGAGTTCAGCCAGATGGCTCTTGTCCTTCCAAACAGTTCAGGGATATTGTTCTTGTTAACAAGAACTGTGGTTGGATTAATATTCTACCCACAAGGATCAGATCGCTAATAGTCTAATACAGTACTCATCAAATGAAGATCCTCGAGGCAACGATATATGGAGCTAGCTTTGTAAAAATTCAGCTTCAATTTCAATTTAATTTTCAGAATTTACTTGTGCTTCTTTTCAGTTTTAAAATTTCTGATCATTAACTGGTTTAGTTCCAAAATTAAGCAGCATCAAAAGACCGTGAAGCATGAATTTAGTAAATATCTTTAAAGGCTGCTAAATATATATATTCAACTAGCAGGGACAAATAAAAGACTGAACAATTAGTAAGTATTCTCTACAGAGACAACTGTAATGCATACATTCATGATCCATCAGTCTCCCTGCTGCTAATAATTACTAAGGACACATCTTTTTGGTCCGGTATGAATTCTCCTCTGCTTCAGATCTTCTCTTTCCAAGCTTGCTGATATTGCTATGTTCAACTGGCTCCTCTTCTTGATTGGAATCCAAAAGCCACACCAACCAATCTGTGTCGAAATCACCTCGGTCATCAGAACATAAACCCCCACCAAACTCAGTTTTAAATTTTCTTCTATCAAGCTTGTCGATAGTACTGTCTTCTACTGATTCCTTTTCTTGATTGGAATCCAAACACCGCATGAACCAATCTATGTCGAAATCTCCAAGGTCATCAGAACAGATATCCCCACTACCCAAGTCATCAAAACAGAAACCCCCACCAAACTCATCCAACTCTTGAACACCATTGTTAGATTGAGCAGCAACAGAGCAGTCACCAACATCTCTCTCTATCACGACCAAATTTCCTGTTGAACTGCCAGTTCCCTCGATATTATTACCAACACCAATATTCATCAGAGTCCTCTTAGCCTGGTATAAATTGTCCAATTCAAATACTCCTTTTCCAATCTTGCAGACAATGTTGTCTTCAATTGGCTCCTCTTCTTGATCAAAATCCAAACACCGCAACAACCAATCTATGTCGAATCCACCTAGCTCGTCAAAACAGAAACCCCCACCAAACTCATCCAATTCTCGAACACCAATCCTAAATTCTCCTTTTCCAATCTTGCTGATACTATTGTCTTCAACTGGCTCCTCCTCTTGATCCAAATCCAAGTGCCCCATGAACCAATCAATGTCGAATTCATCAAAACACAAATCTTGAACACCATTTTGACATTGATCACCATCAACACCACTATCTATCACACTCAAATTTTCTTCTGTTACACAACCAATCCCCTCAAGATTCATCATCTTCTTGTTTTCTTGATTAGAATCCAAACACCCCATGAACCGATCNTCTTCTTGTTTTCTTGATCAGAATCCAAACACCCCATGAACCAATCAAACGTCGAAACCATCAAAACAGAGATCCCCACCACCAATGTCTATCACACTCAGATTTTCCTCTCTTGTTCCCTCAAAATTCTTGTTTTCTTCTTCATTCTTTTGGGCTTCACCACCCCATCTTGAAACATGCTTTGCAGCCATCATTTTATTTCTTGTACATATATATTAATAGTTAGATAAGATTTATACAATATGAGAGTAGGGTTTTAGGAAAATCACAAAGCCCTTGATGTAATGATACTATGCATGCATCTCAAGATATATATACACGTGATTGGCGCAAGGTGATATGTGTTTGACGTAACTTAAGATAAGCCTATGTTGTAATACTTCCATAATAATCAATTGCTCTCATACTAATCTTTAAAACTGCCACTTTCCTTTTTTCTTTTACTCCTTTTCTTTTCCTTTTTTTCCTTTTTTCTTTTACTCCTTTTCTTTTCTTTTTTTAAATTATAAATATATAAATTATCCTGTAAAAGGAAAAATAAAATAAAAATAAACGTTACTGTCAGAATTTAATTCATTTAATTTTAGTATTTTATGAAATTATTTACTATTACATATTTTAATTTACTTATTGTTAAATATTTGATCCCTGATATTAATTTAATTATTTTAGTATATATGACTCTCAAAATTATTTTTTCAAACTCATCCGTAATCAAAATAATTAAATTTTGCACAAAATTATGAATATGATAAATACTCCCTCATCCCTCATTTCTGAATATTACTTCCAAATCTATTACAGTATTACAGTATTCACAAATATTTGAAAAGATAAGTGACCATTTTAAATTTGGAGATGACGAAAAATTTGTTGCTACATATATGATATATGATGTGTGACGTAACATTTTAAATTTTAGTCGATTATGACCAAATGTATAAATTATAATATAAATTGATATTTGATAAAAAGACATTGTGGATTCCATGATTTATATAAAAGATTAGGGAACCTAAGATATATCCTAGGTAAGTTACATAAGATGTATAAAATTTTACTCCCTCCGTCCCACCTAAGTGTTATCATTTCGGAGAGAAGGTCCGGCACGCATTTTAAAGTGCATATAAAGTATAGTTCCATAACTTATTTTTAAAAATTTTTTTCTAAATTTTTTTCCATAAATTTTTTTTTTCTGAATACAAATAATAGTGTATTAATTTTTTATTCAGAAAAAAAAATTAAAAANAAAAGTATTTTCATATTTTTTTTTGAAAATTAATATTTATTTTAGAAATTTAAGACCAAATCTTATTTCCAAATTTGAAAATAAGTTACTTATTTTCAGAAAAAGTACATATATACCAACTTTTTCAGCTTATAAGCTGCTTATAAGCTTACACAAACGGGGTGTGTTTAAACCTCTCTTTTAAGTTAAAATGTGTTGAATCGAGTTTACTTATGAGTTAATCAAATCAAACCGAATGCACTCACAAACCCGTCAATTAAAATTTTTTTAGAGAATTAAATACTAAATAATTATTTATTTATAATCATAATGAGTTCAAAATTTTAATCGAATTCTGCACATATTTGACTCGATTTATTTAACTAAACAAATTCAAAATTATGTCTTGACTTTGTCTCGAGCCAAGCCGAACTCTATTAAACGAATTCAATCTGCTCGACGACTCCAATTACGCTCCCGACATTGAAAGGGAAAAAACAGGAAAATTTTGGAACCACTTTCTCATTCATTTACCGGACTACAACTCTACAAGTTGTGACATGATGAAAGCACCAGTTAGGTACCAAAGATTTCCCTTACAAATTAGGATACTCGCAATTAAATCGTTTATCGGGCAATAAAACTTTTGTATAAAATGCTTCCTCCTCGTAGGCTCGTATCTTTTGTATTTTTTTTCGCAAACAGAAGAACACAACCCCCAAAAAATTCTTTTAATGTCACAACTTTTACACTTGTTTACAACATTATGTTGGTGATCAATCAACGCAATTAAGGATCATCAATCGTAGTCTGTCATTCCCCTCTGAACAATCAAAAACTCCTAGTAGAAATAGTGACAAATAAATTAAGAATTAGCCAACAATTTCAGAAATCAAACTATTTAGCATTATAATGGTTCTCGAGGTGCCCCTTTCTTATGACTTTATGCATCGAGCGGAGTAGAAGTAATTATAGGCTCATTCTAAATGAAGAACAAGCTGTGTAACAAATGAGCCACGCATCGCGCATACACGAAATTTCATTTCTTAACTCAGCAATGCACGGACAGTTCTGCCAAAGGGAAAAAAGTAAATGAAAAGCGGGCATGTTAGCCCATCCACCAATATAACCTTGGAAGTTGGAGGTAACATAAAAAAAATTCAGCTAACCACAGAGCTATTTCCAACCAACCCCTAATTAATTAAATAATTATCTAACAGGGTAACATTAGATATCACCTAGTAAGTTACATCCGACCAATTCCAGCCCTAAATTTGTCATTTAAATAGAAAAGGAAAAATTTAAATTCCACTTCGCTTACTATGTAAAAAAATTGACAAGATTAGGGGTTATGCCAAAAGCCCATACCTGCTTTTAAATTTTAAACTACTTCTGATAGGTATCTACGATGTGCTAACACGGGTGACATTAGCAAAACCAACTAGTATTTTCTCAGGTATGTCTATGACGCACTAAGTTAAAGAAGCAAAACCAACTTCCCATCCCAAAACAAGGAGACAAAATATATAGTAAAAAGAAAATTTAACTTTAAAAGAGCTCAGACATAATAAGCTTTTGGAAACCTTATTACGTTAAAATGTAATCTACTCGCATGTAGATTCCAGAAGATGTAAAGTATTAGTTTAGCTAATTGTTTTGGCATATCAAACAGAATAGAGAGTAAAAAGTACCGAAATGAAAATAAGGTCACAAGAACAGTACACCAACTAACCAAGCATACACGACCCTTACCAGTAGGAGCACTACAACCTTTTCAACTGGACAGCTAGCTGAAGAGACCGACTGATTTTTATTCATCAATCACTCGGGCAATAGGAAGCTTTTGCTGTTTTGCGGCATCAGCAGCCAAGAGAGCAGACGCTGCCATATTATAAGCAATATTTGCTTTACAAAATAATCTGTGTGCGTTTTCCCTCTTTAACTTCGCAAGTTTAAAGGCATGCTTGGCTGCATCTAATTCGCGATGCACACTGAACTCATCAGGATCATGCACACCTAACTGCGCATTCCCTAGCCTTGAGTGCACTTCTGATTGCTGACGCTTCTGGTTTGGGGCATTTGGCCAATCAGAGAACTCCATATCCACCCGCTGCATGGCACATCTCTTTCCTGGTCTCTGGTTGTATGAAGGCAATGTACTCAAATTACTAAGGGGAAGTGATGCCCCAGTCGTTTTTGACTTGTTCTTGTAAGGGTTGGGGTGATTATCCAAGTCAGATGCATCATTTATTGATGAAACATATTTAGGCCTACAATCAGGATATGTAGCATTCCCATCTCCAAATACGAATGAGTTTGATCTTGTCCCTGCACATGCAAAATAGATATGGGAAAACATCAGGCAGCACTGAGATGCTAAGAAATAAACAATTTACAAAGAACACCACTGGATACCAAAAGTATGAACACCGCCTTCATCTCCTATACCAGCAACATGAAATTTCCTCCGTGACCTACACTTCAAAGCCTTGTTAGGCACTTTCAGAGCATGTGGCTTTGGACGTAAAGCAGACATAGCTAATTTCTCCACTGGAGGTGACAACTTTTTCTCCACAGGCAGCGGTAGTGTTGCCTTTGGTCATCAATTGTTTCGGCATTTACTGTTGGTACTTTTCTCACAATGGACGCTGATAAAGCACAAGAATATTAGTAAAATTTGCAGGACAACCACCTCAATTAACGCAAGATTAAAAGAGCTACATTTTCTATTTAATTTTATATCCTAGTGCCTCCTAAAAAAAGAACAAGGGGCATAAAAATTATCATCATGATCTAACAATGACTAGAGACTAGAAACAGATCCTAAATAATAATGTGATACAAGTATATAACCTGTACTGATTTGAAATGAATCTTTGTAAATGTGAAGATTTTACTTAAAGCTCAATTGCTAATAAATCATATAAAGACTTTAACAAATTCAACCCCAAAAAAGCCTGAAGAAGACAGGGATAGCACAATCCTTAAATTATGAGTCCATCATGTCTTTTATGAGTTGCCAGTTGCCACTCAAAATTCAACTTCTATCCGACTTTTATGCTTAATAGCAATATACTAAAGAGCCAGTCACTGACCCAGGATGGGGATGCTGTGAATTAGAACATATTGCTACCAGAGATTCACTGTTTATACCAAATTCTAGCATGCAGCAACAATGAAAATCTTCTTCAAAACGTAAAATCTACTACAATATTAGAAGACTGCAATAATGAAATAGTAGCTTCTCATACTCTTCTATGGACGAATTACTAATCTATCAGCACTGCTCCTCAAAACTTGAGTGATGCAAACAAAGATTAAAGAGGGATTGGAGGCTCACACTCGAAAGCATTTATAACACAATAGATGGATACAATTTCACCGTATCAGAGGATTGTTATTATCAAAGATTTTAAATAAAATTTCTAACATTTGGAGGTGGAATAAAATTCTAAAAAGAAGAAATTTACTTCTAATTGGTATCTACTTTTTTGAAGATCCATAGCACTTCTTTCCTTTTCAATTGCTAAAACCTAATTCAAACCGTCCAAGCAGCAACCCCCCAAGTTTCAAATCATATCATAACCACCATTTCTCTTAATTTCAGATATTCAGCAACCAAATTAATATAAAAAGTCAACAGACATTAAAATAAACTCATACATTCGAGCAAGAAATCAGTAGCTAACAACAATTCAAATAAAATTTTTGCTGACTACCAACACAGAATTGAGGTGAGTTTTAAAGTAACAATGAAACAAAAAGAGAGAATTAACACATACCTTCTTCACAACAAACATCTCAAAACAAATCCCAGAAGTGAATTTAGGGTTCTAATTTTGGTTAAAAGTAAATGGAGGATAGAGAGGGGAACTCCAATTTGCAACCCTAATATTACTCGATACAATTGTGTGTGTGTGTGTCTATATATATATATAAGAGATTATTGGGTGAAGTAGAGTATAGTAACTAATGCTGTAAACCCAGTTCCTAAGAAGGGATCAGGCCCAGTCTCTAATATGCCATATGATGAAGGCCAAACATGTAAACCCGGCCCAATATTAAATTAATATTTGATTTAGGATAAGAACCCCGAATAATTTAAAAAAGTGCTTCTATTGCCAAGCAAAAGAATGACACTCCCTTCTAGTTTGACGCCATATGATTAAAGGGTTCCTTCCAGATATTAAGCACAAAGCATCGCCAAAAGTCACTTAAACATACCAGAATGTAGAGAATTCATATAGAACGGTTATCTTTGTAACATATGTTTCACAGTCAAACAGGAGCGAAAATCAGATAAATCGCAATCATTTACATCAACATATGATATATCAAACCTAGTCTTTTCTTTGACTCAACCATAGTCTTCACTCACAATCATCCATCCATACTTGAAGGTAGAGACTGCAAGGTAATCATAGTCTTGTAACAAAATTTAACATTTAGGAATGTGCTAGAATCTGATAAGCACAGGTATTAAGCTAAAATCTAATGCAACAGACAGTTTTCTTTTAATCCAAAGAACAAAATAAGCAATCTCATCAAGTGTACAAAATTATATTTTAAAAAAAACAATACATGTTAAAGATTTATCTTTTAAACCAGTCCTGCATCACTTTCAACTCTACATAAATGTTACTCCCTCTGTCCCAACCAATTGTTATCACTTTTTTTCCACTTTCTGGCACGCATTTTAAGGTGGATTTTAAGAATAGTTCCATAACTTATTTTTAAAAAATTCTTTTTTTGTATAAAAATAGGATTGTTCTATATTTTTACAAAAAAGGAAAATTTAAAAAATAAATTATGGAACTATCCTTAAAATCCACCTTAAAATGCGTGCCAGACACCCCATTTTGAAATGATAACAAATGAAAGGGACGGAGGGAGTAGTAATTAACTGAAGAAACAAATTACTATGCAAGCTTAACAAGGTTTTGAGTAGGTAGAAGCTAATTAGGTTATGGAAATTGCTAGCAATCTTTTGTTTCTGTCATCTAATTATGTTCCCAAGTTCACCAAACATAAATTTCCATCATGCATACAAACCAGGTAAGACTAAGAGTAAAAACTTATATACCTCAAAGACTAAGAAACCTTTCTCACTTTATACAACTAATTTTACACTGTAAAGGAACTTTATTCCAATTTTGATCTTTAAGTTATCACATGGTCTGAAAGTTATTGCCTTAGAGTAATTTCATGGGGGGTTAAGAATCTCATGGTGATGACTGGGTATAATGGTTACCCCCAAATGAACTAACAAGTGACCAAAATTAGTCTGTGGTATTACTAGATGACTAAGTGTGAGATTAAAAGACGTGTTATCATAAAGAATTAAAATAAGTAACCACCTTCCAAGTTGAGTATCTTGAAAAGAAATTTAGCAGTGGCTCAGTATAACCTTTGGAACTGATCATCAATCTAATACCAACAACTTGGGAAGCAGCTGTAAGCCCGGCCATTGTTTACCTCATTGCCAGTAAAAAAACAAAATGCAATCCAATTTCAAGTGATTAAAAGAAAATAACACGTTGCTGAAGAATATCTAATAAACTCACCTCAACACTACACTTACCTCTCCAGGGATTAAATAAGAGAATGCAATAGTAGTGATAGTGATAATAAAAATCACCTCAACCCAAACATCACATTCGTTTAAAAAACACACATGAATGTATGTGCAAACCAAAAGTTAACAAATCAACTCTTACAGGTTATACAAAAACAAAATAAAAAATATAAATAATTCAACCATCAGTCACGTTTTGAAAACAGGTCTGTAACTAATAGCTTTATATATATATAAAGGGAAAGAACAAGAATTGGCAGAGATAAAAGAATAACAATGTATACCAGGGCCTCTGGATTCCTTGGGGAGGGTCGTCTCCATAACAACTCCAACGAGATTCGATCTCCTATTAATTGCTGAAACGAGGCCTAGTGTAGGAGGAAACTAGTCATCACCGCCTCTCTCTTTCTCGCCATTTGCGGCGGCTTCTAAAACCCTAGCGGGCACCACATAGTAGTCAATCGTCACTATGGGTGCATAAATTTTAAATTCTAACTTAAACTCATCTATTTTTCGGTATTGATAAATTGAACCTTGCATCCCACCGCAAAAAATACACTTTGATACCAAATACACCCCGCATTTTAATCATTAAATGTTAAAATAGACTTCATTTTGCATAGCTTAAAAGATTTTCGGCCTAATATATTAACAAAATTAAATTTTAGGAATATTTTAAAAAATTGTACTTTAAATAATCAAAAAATTAAAACAAAAACCACATTGATTGCTTCTTTGAAACATGATTGATTTTCTCATTTCCTTCCTTTTCTCCTCCGTATCAGATTCTTACTACTACCTCTTCTTTAATATTTTTAGAAGCCAGTTCTATTTCTTATTTTCTAAATCTGGTATCCCATTGCTATGTAACAAAATCTCCCTTCATCAGAAGTGTAACTCTTAGCTAATATTTAAGCAATTTATCAATTAATGTGGTTTTTTGTTCAGATCTGGGTAGCTACATTCTTTCTTGTATCCATAACTTAATTATTGGTTCGTTAAATCTTTTCCTTGTATACTTTGGAGCTCCATGTCTCCAATTTTGAGTGGTGGATTTTTCCTACTATCTATAGAGACATGAGAAGAGTTCGGTGTCACTCTATATAGTGTAGTTCATTTGTTCATAAGGATCATTTGGAAATATGCTATATGTTCTATTGATTTTTATAAGAAGATGATGGTTCATTCTGATCTGGCTTGGCAGAATATGATTCAAAATTTTCATTTGCATCCCACTCTGGCTAAAGAAAATTGAAGCATTGGCTTATGCTTCTGCTAACCTACACTTTGAGAAGGAGCCAATGGTGATGAAAGTTCAGCTAACCTACACTTTGAGAAGTAGCCAATGGTGACGGAAGTTCAGCTAACAACTTTATCCAAAAAAATTCAGTAAGTTATGCTTGAAATAGTAAAAGACCACTGAAGAAGGAAGAGGAGGGAAAGTAGTCTATATGAGAAAGTAGCAGCAACTCATCATACTGAATTTGAAACAAACACAACATAGAAACTTGCAACAATTTTGTTAACAAATATCACCTCAAGCCAACTGCAACAAACAAGTGTTGATAAAAATATATGTGCAACAAACATATTACACAAATATAATACAAGAAAAGAAATGCACCGGTGACTTCAATTTTCTTGGGGATGGTCGTCTCCATAACTAGGCCAATGAGATACATCCTCTGATCAATTGCATCTACTAATGTCCTCGAATATTTTTACTACCTGATGTTGTCTCTACCTCCATACCTTCTTTCAACCCCAAAGAATCTTAACTAGCTGCTCTACATTGGACTAGATAACCTATAAGAGTATGCTAAGAAAGTAAAAATTGGCTGGCCGACCCTTAAACATCTACTTGTAACTACAACCTCAGTTTCTTCATTACTCGTAAACATCCAACATTGAAAAGAGTACACGTGAAACAAACTTGGTAACTTATAAATAGTTCTTTACATGTTTTCCCAAATCTAGCTAAAAGCAACTAAAACATATTTAGTAAATTATTAAGTCCATAATTACAAATTACACGGAATTATTAAGTAAAACATCTACTTGTGTAATTCATTCAACTATTAGCTGCCTGAAACAAAAACACACAGGCCCCTGCTTCTTCGAAAAACATTATAGTATGTCATCATCAATAAAACTAGCACAAGTTTAATACATACACAACAACATACTATATATATACATCTACATACACAAAACAGTTGATCTAGCATATACATACAGATATATAACATGATAGTATAAATAGATGCTTACTGTAAGTAAACATGTTGAGTAGCCCTAGAACTGCTGCCAGCACCCAAAACACACACAACTGTATATAGCATTATCTTTTAACATAATTAAAATATATTTTTTATAAGAAATATTTTTTAGTTATATATTTCTTCTATTTTATTTATATAATTTTTGTATAATATATTTTCTCATTACAATTCTTTTTTATATTTTTATTTCTTATGTCTTTTATTTTTAAATATCTTACTTAAATTTTTGATTTATTTTTATTTTTATTCTTCTACTGATATATTAATTTATGAGTAAAGTACACTTCGTGTACGCGTAACTTGTGTGTCAGACCACTTGGGGTACCACACTTTAAAAATTATCACGCGCATTACTGCACTTCCTAACTTTTTACACTTTGTTGTTTTCCGTCTAATTGGGCTAACTCCGTCAGTTTTTTAAGGGTATTTTCGTCAGTTTATACTTGTTATTTGGTAGTGTTCAGACAAGTAAGAATAGTTGGAGGAGTTCATAAAATGAAAAAGATGCATGTCCACAGCGGGGAAAGTTCCCTACCCAACAGTGAGTAGCTAATATGGGAGGTGACATCTAGCTCAATTGGTGACTTCAGTATCTGACTTTTCTGTAACGTTAAACTTTCGCTTGTCCATCGCTTCAGACTATTCTTCTTGTTAATTATTTTGTAATGTTTTACACACCAAACTTTAGCATATGTCTTGCACAACAAAATTTACAAATTTGAAATTCTCATGTTTCGTAAACAGGGAATTTGAAATTGAATTTCAGAACTTGAACTGAATTCAAGCATATCAAAAGAATTCCGTGTTTCCAAATGCAATCTAAGTGACATTGAGATTGGAAACAAACTACTAAGCACCCTCAAGTACATTGTTTTAACATAATGAAGCTGGTAAGAGAAGGAAAAAATTATCGTAACTAATATCACTGCCATTGTCAGACAGTACCCTATTTCACTTCATTCAAACAGCAGTACAAAAAAGAAAGAAAAATAACACAACACACAAATTATATCCAAAACACACGAATGCACATGATCAAGAAAAGAAAATGGCAAAAACTTAAATACCCAAAACACACGAATTCTATCCTGAACTAAAATTCACAAAAACAAGCAACGCACACAACGTGTTAGACAAAATGCTTCAACTAAAAACAATAGTAAAAATAAGTCAATTACAACTACCTTAGTACCAGGAGCATACTGATGAATCTCCTCCTTGGGGATAACAACATGCCACTTCTCCCCCGGCATCTTTAAACATCTGTTCAGTCTCAAGCATCATACCCTTTTCAAGAATCATTGTTCTAAATTTTATAAAAACACGGTCTCATGCATCTTTTGCATTTTATGAACTCCAACTATTCTTAGTTGTCTGAACAATACCAAACAACAAGTTAACTGACGAAAATACTTTAAAAAAACTGACCGAGTTAGCCCGATTAACAACAAAATAACGCGGGTTAGTTTTCAAAGTGCGGTAACCGAAATGGTCTTCACACAAATTACGCGTATACGAAATACACTTTATTTTTAATTTATTTAATAACATGTATAAATATGTTATCATAATTTTATTTTTATTAATCATTTATTTATACTTTCAAATATATATACATATTATAATATTATCATTAAACATCTTTCTATTAATTATTTTCATTACAAGTGTATATGTGTTCCGGAACTTTTTAAATTTTAACTTGATCTGACAACTACGGCCACAATACCTATTTTAATCTATTTATATATAAGATATTTCTTTCATTTTTATTAGTATTAACAATATATATATATATATATTCTTTTTAATATTGATCACTTATACTTTTATTTTAAAATACATATATACATGTTATAAAAATAGTATATACTATTGATTGTTTACTTCGTAGAATCATAGTTTCCTCTATAATATCATAATAAAAAAAAATTATTTATAAATCTCAAATAAATTTAGTTTAATAACAAAAAACTTTAAAAAAAATTAGTGCACCAACACGACTCTCTCAAATATATTTCCAGATTCAACCCTAAGTGCAAAAATAAATTGTTCCAAGAATTTTTGGCACAAAAATCTATTTCAAATTGATGAAAAAAATGCACCCAGATCTATTTTAGTAGAAGTTGTATCTAATATACTGTAATATTTTAAAAACCAACTCGTTTTGGCAAAAGAAAACTACTACTACAGTGTAATAGATGCACTAAGCATGAGCTAAATTTCACCTTCAACCCAGCACAAGCAGGTTCCGTTTGAAAAAAATAAGAGAATGGGAAGCGCACAGAGTCCCCAAGACATTCATATTTATTCATAATTGGGTCCAGATATGTAAAGAATTATTTCAGCATATCAGACATAGTAAGAGGGGTAAATAATAGCCGCATAAAACCTGGGTCAGAATAATACTATACAAAACATACATTCAACCATCTCAACAGGAAAAACCTACAGATTTAAATGATATGAAACTAGTAACATAAAACTAGTAACAAGATTAGTATTTTATGTACCAAAAATGCCTTGATATTTAAACTGGTTAGTCAAGAATTTTGCCCTGGCTAGCATCTTAAAACCCATTGCCTCATAGATCCGAGGTTAGAGAAAAGAATACGGATTTTTATCGCGCCGCTCAAGGGACCAAATTTCATTCAGATGAGCTTGCATTTTTATCTTCATTTGGGAAATAAGAGGCTTTCACTGAAAAAGCTGTCGAAAGAGCAGACACTGCCACAAGTTTAGCATAATCAGCTCTAAAAAACAATCTCTCCGCTTTTTCCCTTTTAAATCTTGCAATTGCAGACGCACGCTTGGCTGCACTTAACGCCTCACGCACACCAAACTCATCAAGATCTCGGACACCTAACTGCATATTCCCTGGCATTGGGTATACTTCTGATTGGTAATGCATTTGAATTGCCTGATCTGGTAACTCAATATCGCGCCGCTGCACCCCATTTCTCTTTCCGGGAGTTCTGTGGTTGTACGAAGGCAATGCATGCAAATTGTTACGAGGCATTAATGCCCCAATTTTTTTTGACTTGTTCTTGTAAAGTCTGGGGTGATTATCAAAGTCAGAAGTATCATTGTTCAGCGAAAAATATTCATGACTGCAAACATCACTCGGCGAGTAAATTCTTGTTGAAGGGGAAGTATCTGAATTTTCAGGACTATAGTCAGGATATGCAGCTTTCTCATCTCGAAATGCAAATGAATTTGATCTTCTTCCTGCAACAGAAATAGATATGTGGAAAGATCAGCCACAACACTAAGATGCTAAGAAATGACCAATATAAAATACAAGATAAGAATTTAGAAATATGTTACCGGAAGTATGAACACCATCTTGATCCCCAATGAGAGCATGGGTAACATGAATTTTCTTTTGGGATCTATGCTTCGAACCCTTATTAGGCACTTCCAAACCACGTGGCTTTAGACAGAAAGCAAACATGGCTGGTTTCTCCACAGGTGGTGGTTTCTTCACCTTACTTGCACACGCAGTGCTGGCTTTGGTCATTAATTGATTCCACTCTTTCAACTTCTGTTGGTACCTTTCCCATGAGGGAGGCTGATAAAGCACACTAGAATATCAGTTCATTTTCCTACACAACAACCTCACTCACCTTGAGACTAAAAAGAGCTAATCTTTCTACTTTTTAATACTAGTGTCTCCTTAATAGGAACATTAAAATTGACATCGTGATCTAAAAAAACTAAAAATAGATGCTAAATAAAAAAAGTGATATGACATGGAATCTTTCTAAAACATGACGATTTTCTTTAAACCTCCATGACTTCGGCCAAGGGTCAAGATAGTTACTAGATTTGTTCATGAGTGATTTTTCTATGTTCCATTGTTTCTACTTTTATTAATGAGCACTAACGATATTATTCATATATAAAAAACAAAATACACTAAAAGGTCTGATCCCGATATCAAAGGTACTATCAGCTACTGTAATTGTTCCTTTTCCACTCGTCCCTTTATATAAATTTAATGAGAGGGAGAGGGGTACAACTGTCCCAAGGCAATTTAATGAGAGAATGAAAGGGAGAGGGGTACAACTGTCCAAAGGCAATTCAAATAAGAGATCATATGTTATGTGACAACTGATAAGTTTATTGTTAATACATATAATGACTAAATTAACAAGTGCAAACCAGATACCTGCAGATGCCGGATCAATGGACACCCAATTTTCTTCCGCTTCTCCTGCCAATGTTGGTAGATGGCATTACTTACTTCACTCGGCAAAACCCCAGCCATGAGATTTTCTATTTCAGCAACAGTAAAGTGATCACGCCGTTGAGCATATGCAACCTTCTCTAACATATCCATAGTTTTTTCAAAAAGATCATCAGTAATTGCCACATGACAAGTTTCCTGGGTTTGGAAAGAGTTTTTATTTCTTAACATCCATTGTTCATCTTCACTATCCATGTCATACAAGATCTTTGATGGATTCATAGCCATGTCAATATCATGCTCAATCTGCCGGAAATACCTAGGAGAACGAGTAAATGGAAGTTTTTCTGTATTAGCTTCACATTCCTCCACTAGACGTACACCAGGTATAGGAATGTTTTTCACTGAAGCTGCACGAATGTTGCGGTTGTAACACTCCTCATGCATTTCTTTAAACAACATCCATTGACCCCTGTCAGGGAATTCCAAGGCCCAGTCTTTTCCTCCTTTCCACATCATGGCATGGGTGTAGCGGTTTGTTGACCCAGGTTGAAAGACATGATGTACCTTGTGTGAATACCTTGTACTTCCGGAAAACTTGACAGCAAGTCTCCACTCATTTTGATCTGCAAGTTCTAAGGTTACCCGAGCCCCAAATTCTCTCCAGCATCGATCCCCAAGAGTTATTAGCACATTTGAATCACATGCTAACAACTCCAAGTTTCTTTGGGAACCTTTAGAGTCATCAGATGTCCTCTTTTCACCGGCTCGCCTAAGTCGCCTGAAAGGAAGCCCATTCTGATTAAGAGGTTTATTTCTTGGACTGAATTCTGAACCAGCAAAAGGCATAGCATAATGGACCTGAGTTCGTGGTTTCCTAGGTCCATTACCAAAGCCACTATGAACCACATTTGTTCTCTCATCATGCCAAACAGGAGAGATTTCTCCAAGAGGCGAAGAATTTAAGTTTCTTGTGTTTGTAATCCAAAGACTTTTAGAATTAATAGCGTCGGGGCTCGTGATATTTGCATCACTCATACTAGAAATATAATCAGAAACCCTATGTACACCAGGCGATTTACCAAGAACACGGCTTTTTGCTAAATCAATTTGTGGGATTTCAACACTCATGCTATTCAAATTATGAGAATCACTTTCCCCACAAATACCTGAGGAAGCCTGGTCTTTATATAACATCCTATTTTTCAATGTCAACAGCCTCTCTGGTTCTGGATTGTGACTTTCCCTATTCAGGGAGTGAGCAATAACCTTAGTCCTGATACTTCCACCGTCATCTGAGGCAGTATATGTTCTAGCAGCATCTGAAATTTTATCTTCGGAATGTAGAGATGATATAATTCTACCACAGTTCACACTAGCAGTCAGAGGATGAATTTCTAGCTGTTCTTTGGTACGCGATAAACATCCAGAATGCCGCTCATCTGACAAGAAAATTCCTGGAGTACTTTCAGGGACCACTTGCGAAAAGATCTCAGAACCATGTTTGGCTACAGAACAATCATTGATTGCTGACTTGGAAGTGTATTCTTCACGATCCAAAGAACAAGCAAGAGTACACTCCCTAAGACGGACACAAGCTATACTACTTCTCATCAGCAGCTTCAGATGAAGGCTACGGAATAAAAGCGGAGCAGCACTAAAAGAAAGAGCAAGTGGTAGAATCCTATGCATCACATTACAATTAGAAGGCCGACTCCCATTTTCCTTGCCAGGTTTAAAAAGGCCGATGGGTATAATATCCTGGAAAGACTTTCTTCTAGTACCCTGGTAGACAGATGGCCAAAAAGGTCGGGAGTTAATAAAAATCTAGGAAAATTTTATTTAGACATACTGTTAAATGCGGACAGGATTTCCCCCGTCAGTTTGCATATCAAATATATGTAACATATATCACTGAGAAGCAATGATCTTTGAAACAGGCAAGAGAGAAACAAGTATTTAAAAATCCATAACTTCTTTAACAGCCTATTTTTCATCACCGAGATAAAAGGCTTTGGACAGTCATTAATATTAGTACAGGTCCAAAAAGAACATTAAATAAATGAAACTTCAACAGATACCTGAAAGGAGGATTGCCAACTAACAGAATTTATATGTATCTGCTTGCTCCCACTTTCAAATGCTTGGATGTTCTCCAGAGTGCATTCGGGAAGAGGAAGTTTTTTAGAAAATAAACATTGCTTATGAAAAATGGAATCTAGGTGCAACCACGTAGAATTTTTCAATTTGCAGAAGCTGTAGAACGAAAAAATATGCTGCTTCCTAAGATCTTGTGTATATGAGAGTTTAAATCTTATTGACGTTACTGGAATTTGCAAATCAACAGGCTCCCTTCGTTTCTTTGCGTCAAAAAACATGTTGAGAATGACAAAAACAAAAGCAACAGCCTGCTTCAGGCAACCTTCAAGCAGGAAAAACCTTAAACCAACTTCATTGTCAACAAAAAGCATCTCAAAATAAACAGTGGGCCATGTACTGACGATTGAACCATATTGCTGTAACAATGAGAGACGGAAATATCTAGCCGTCTCGGAATCATATGGAAAATCCAGGAGACAACGGACTGGTAAGCTTACTTGAGTAACGAATTCTTTAAATGGTACCAAAGCCAGGTTCAGCTTCGACATGCCATCACTATCTATCAACAACATCAGCTTGCTGGGTTCGTCGCAATCTAAAAGAACATTTTCCTTATCTGAAGTTGAGAACCTATCAGCAACAGTGCTTAACCCATCCTCTGTAGGCAAGCTTCTCTGTACATTATTATCGACAGGCATGGAAATGGATGCATCATTTTTCTTGCGAAACCGCCTCCTGAAGTAAACAGTGGGTAAGCCATTCTCTTTCAAGCTTGTACTATGCTTCGACATTACTTCTCCACCATCTGCCTCCGCAGCTAATCTATCCACAGAATCAGAAAAACGTACTCCACTTGTTTCTTTTTCCAACAAACATACATTACTATTCCTATGTGCATCCATGACATTTCTAGACGATGGCGATGATTCACTGGGAGACAAATGAAAGGTTTTCTGTTTTTTTACACCAGCCAAAGATTTGGCTCGATTAGAACGAGCCAACCATGATATAATAGGCTCCGACTCCAAATGACTTCCTAAGTTGGTGTCTGTTTCACTCACAGTAGAATCTTTTTTGGTCTCGTCATTTATATAATCATCAGTACAAGAGTGTCGTGGCTTTTTCATGTCTGTAACTTCACTACGCAGAAGTAAGAGCATGAACCGCTCACTTTGAAGGCTAATCCATTCTTTATCCTTGTCATCATATTTCACGTGATGAACTTTCCTGTCTTCATCATAATCATTGACAAGCCCATGATACCACCTCTCATCCAATGGCCAAAACACCTTGATCCTTTTGTTCAAAAACCACTGGGGATCTTTGTCCATATACGCAACTTCATAGAAATGGCGTCGCTTACGAGTAGATCCTTTCTCTTTGTGGTTATCCCTTGGTCTCAGCAATCTGCTAGCATTATCAGGGGAAGGGCACTCAGAACTAGCTTGCAAATTCTCTGTGTCACTACCAGTGTCTCCACCAGAATGACTCAAGGAAGATTTGCTTTTGGAAGAAGGAACAGTGCACCGAGGATCAAATCGAGATGAAAGCATCATGGCTGCATTTTTCTCAAGATTTTCCTCGTCATCCATGGAATCTTCAGAAATACTTTCTCTGTGGCCAACTGCAGGCTGACCCTTTTCTGCGAACTCTAATCTACCTAATGGCAAGCCCTTTCTTTTCTTCCCATGGCTCTTCTGTTTTTTAGAAGATGCATCACCGACCTTTCCTTCATCCATAATAAACTTTTTTCTTCTCTTCTTAGCATGCTGGGGTGTACTTGGTAGAGCAGTCGTACAATCCTTCAAATCAGAGTTCAACATGGCAGTCTGATCAACCAAGTCTCCATTATCAACAATCACCTGTTCTATTCTCTTTTCATTAGGCTCGCATATATTCAGTTTAGCATTAGTAGTATCCTTCTGATCAGAGTTCAAATTGGCAGTCGGATCAACTAAGCTTCCTTTATTAGAAACCAAGGGTTCTTTTCTCTTCTTAGCATGCTGGGATATTCTCGGTATAGCAGTGGTACGATCCTTCTTGTCAGAGTTCAAATTGGCAGTCGTCTGATCAACCGAACTTCCTTTATCAACAATCAACGGTTCTGTCCTCTTCTTACCATGCTGAGGTATTCTCGGTAAAGCAGTCTTACAATCCTTCAAATCAGATTCCAACACAAAAGTCTGATCAACCGAGTTCCCTTCATCACTAATCAACTCTTTCCTTTTCTTCTTTGCATGCTGGGGTATAGTCGGCACAACAGTCTTACCATCCTTCAAACCAGATTCCAACCCCTCAGTCCGATCAACCGACTTCCCTTTATCAACAATCAACTTTCCTCTCTTTTTCTTTGCATGCTGGGGTACACTCAATACAACAGCAGTACAATCCTTCAAATCAGATTTCATTAGTCCATTCTGATCAACCGAGCTACATGATCCCGACTGCTTTGCAACATGACTCTTACTCCCAACAGACCCTCGCTTCTTCCTCGGAACCTTAACGACACCACCACAACCATCCAAACCAAGCGAAAATCCACTCAAACCACCACTTCTCTCCAAACTCTGACCCAATTCCGTCTTCACCGAACTACCAACACCCCCATTATCGACACTACTCCTACTCTTCTTCACCTTCTTTTCACCGCTACTCAACCCCACATTTTCACTCCCCTTCCTCTTTTTCACCTCCTTACCACCATTATTCACAATACCACCCTTTCCCTTCCCACACCCATCATCCGAACCCCGGATATCCACAAACCCACTTTTCTTCGAGATCACCGCACTTATCGACTTCTCTAAACTATTTTCCATCAACGAAAACTCAATTCAGACCCTCCACACAAAAACTCCCAAATTTCATATCCCATCATAAGCCTACAAACCCAATATCAGATCTGCAAATACAAAACCAACACATTAAATCCCCATACATTAACACTAATTCACATATTTAAGCAAGAAAACAACAATTCAAACGAAAAATCAGCTAATCTCTACCAAAAAATTCGAGAAAATTCGAGATTTTCGAGGTTAATAATGAAAGGAACGTGAGATGAAACATACCTGCTTCGGAATTAACGACGCATCGCCAATCGAGTAGCTGAAGGAGTGAATTTTAGGGTTTTTTATATTTGGGAGAAAGTGATAGAGAGAGGCACTTCAATTGGGAACCCTAATTCCTCTTCTGATTTGATTTCAATTGTTTTTTCTCTTTTTTTTAGGTAAATATATACTCCGTATTATATATATGGCCAGCTTTTTTTCATTTCGAGAGGGCCAGAGGGGTATGTGGGAAAGAGATTTAACTAATTTTTATTAAATTATTTCGATTTGTGTTTTCATTTTAATAGTGGTACGTTTTAGATTATGTAATCTGATGTATTTTGTACTTTTTGTAATTTATTGATATTTTATTATAATAATTATGTAAAATTTAGAATTTTATTTGAGTAAAGATTGTTTTATATTTTTTTCCATTTTATTGTAATTTTAGGTCATGAATTATGTTATTTTCAATTATTTAAATATTTTCATAAAAACACAAAACAGATAATAAAAAGTAAACAAATTACTATATTTATTAAAATTGTGTTCTCATAATGAACCGAATTTTTAATGTTTAAGATTCTAACTTGTTAAAAATTAATTGAATTCGTGATTTAATTAAGGCGAATATTTTATTTAAATTTAACATATTAATAGAAAATGTCATTAAAGAACTTATAATGAACAATTCTCATGTTAAAATTTAAATATTAATTATAATTTTTTCACAAACAACTTAAAATATTGTTCACGGACTTTATTCATGAGTTAATTAATTGAACTTATTCACGAGTCTCACTATTCAATTGATTCACGAACTACTAAGTCGACCTCCCATAGAATCTAGTTAGGTTTGTTGTGAAATAAATTTTAAAATTTTGTTAAATTATCTACTTTGAATAAATACTATTATACATTTAAAACTCGGGAGAAATAGTAAATTATGTGGAATAATAAGTTTGAAATATATTCTTCCATGTAGAATAATTTGTGAAATATAATAACAAGATCATGAATTGGAGAAAAGTTATTTCTTGAAAAAAGAAAGTGGTTATTTGACTATTTTGAATTTGGTGGGGCTTATTGATTGCATTGGTCTTAGTAGCTTTCAATTATATAAAGATAGATATTCGGGATAAATTTATATTTTTATAAAAGTATGGGATTGTACTAGTTATCACATATAGCGTAAAAGTCGGCTCTTTAAACATTGTTGAGTTTATTATCAAATATGTAGACATAATTTTTTTTATGCTTTTTCACAATCACGAAAATCTAGAAGTAAAAATATTAAAGCATACTATTGTATAGAAATTAATGAGTAATAAGACATCTTTGTGTACTAATTTTATATGCACTCCATATATCATTTAAAAGAAAATTGAAACTAACAAAATATCTTCGCAAAATAAGGGATCCAATTTCCATTAGTTAGCCCTCAAATTTATTAATAATTGATGATATCACTACCGTATATGGTACTGACGATCACCAATCCGTGCATGGTACAAGTTTCACAGACAATTGTATAGGACAAGAAAAATAGCATATTTGATGATATCACTGTCGCATATGGTATTAGTGACCACCAATCTATGCACGATATTTGTTTCACAGACAATTTGTACATGTTAAAAAATAATTCCTAGAATAGAAATAAGTGTGTACATCAGTGACCCATACTTTCACATCATGTCAAGGATTCTCAATAATCTTACATTTTCATAATTGGAATGTCTCACAGCAAGGTAGAGACTGTAGCTCGGGAAACTCAGGTTTTGGAACAAGTGATTGCTCAAACCATGCCTCAAACTCTTCCTGAGGACTCTTGTAATCCTCAAGGTGTCCATTATATGTCATCTAGAGGGCAATTGACACATTTCAGAATTTCAGATCATTTGAAGAAACGAAACATGGCACAAATCATAAATCTAGCAGAACATCTCCTAGAAAATTGATGTTCTAGGAAAAGGACTCTCCTTGAACCTCTTGACACAGACATTGTGTATGATAGAGTAAGATTCAAGAAACTGGTTGCTGACAGAGTTGTAAGTGCAAAAGTGAAGAATGAACCAATTTTTATCAAGAATGTTGAAGGAGAAGAAAGAAAATTTTTTCATGATGAATCTACTGGAAAGGTGACAACACATGACATAAAAATGGTACTCAGTCTACTTGAAAGATAAAGTTATATAAGCAATCTACACAGATTGAATTTGGCTAAGTATTTAGCAGGAAAATTGTGTAAAGGAAAATTGAGAAGGTAAAAGAAAGGAAGAAAATGACTAAGAGAAAGATGAGAGATAACGAGGAAATTGAATTGCAATCTAAAAAGCTGAGGGAGGAAACCATGACAAAATTGAATTCAATACTATTACATGATATGAATTCAAAATTAAAACTGATTTTCTATCAAGATATCCTGAAATCATGATACAATTGGTTACAAACACTCTCAATAATTCTATTCTCATTGAAGAAATTAAAGCTAGGTTAAGAAGCTTAGATGCAATAGCTGCTAACCAAAAAGAAAAGCAATCCAAGGCCCAGGCTAAAGCAGATGCATATACTTTGCTTCTCAATCTAGAGTTAAGTAGGTAAACTTGTTATCCTGAAAATTTGTTCAAATATTCTTTTCATAAATTGGTGGGGGGGGGGATTGTTGGAACAAACAAGCCCACCCTACTGTTTTATATTTATAAAATTGTTATATTGGCATAGTTTAGAATATAATTGTGTATAACTCTTAAGACTTTTTTGTAAGTGATCAATCAGTCAAATTGGACTCCTTGTAACTCATTGTAAATTTTGAAGGCTATGGAATAAATTCCTGATAGAAGTTCATGAATATGTTTAAGAAATCAGGAGAACTAAGGCTAGGAGTATAAGAGTTTGAAGTTGAAAATTTACCTAAGTCAAATGTCGAGAAGTCCAAACACGGCTGTATAGTGAAGTCCAAGCTATTAAGATATCGAGAAGTACCCTATCAAGAAGTCATCTTGATGATATCAAGAAGTTCTATATAGTAAAGTCCCATGCGGAAAAGTCAGGTGTTGAACTGGTATTGAGAAGTCTAAAATCAAATGATCTATCAAGAAGTGTTCATGACAAAAAGTCTAGATATGGAGTCTATCGAGAAGTCAAGCCAAGTAATGTATCGAGAAGTCCACACAAGGAACGTATCGGGTCATCAACATTTATGTAGAGAAGTGGACTTATCGATATGTCATAAATGATATCGAGTAATCTCAATCCGTGAAGTAATTTGAGAGATGTAGACAAGTGCAGAATATATTCAACTATTGAGAGTTCATGACATATTTACTGAAGCTATTATTAAGAGATTTGCAGAAGTAATAGACAAGTACTACCACTATCATTATAAAGTGTGGTCCAACTTTGGAAATGATATATGCCAAAAGTCTACAACATAAATTTATAAAAGGAATTCAAATGATGAAGATCAGGACAAAAGAGAAGTTGTATTTGTTAGAGAAAGTTCAGCCTGTTAGCTAAAATAGGAGTGTGTACAATATAAAATTAGTTTTGTAATATTTCTTATTCTAACTATCGAGTGCAAGAGTGCATGTGACACAGACACGCCATATATATATATATATATATATATATATATATATATATATATATATATATATATATATATATATATATATA